>APFE031422149.1:34146-93182 GCA_000404065.3 Pinus taeda | reverse complement strand
AGTGACAGCTTCTGCCCAATACTCATGAGGCAAGTGTTTTGCCTTCAGCATACTTCTGACCATGTCAAGAATGGTCTTGTTCTTTCTTTCAGCAACACCGTTTTGCTGAGGTGTATACCTTGCCGTGAACTGTTTTTGTATGCCATTCTCTCTGCAAAACCGCAGAAAGTTTTGGGAGATGTATTCTCCTCCTCTGTCTGTTCTGAGCACTTTGATGTAATGCCCACACTGTTTCTCAACAAGAGTTTTGAAGTGGCGGAATTTCTCAAATACTTCACTCTTCTATTTCAGCATA
Organism: Pinus taeda; assembly: GCA_000404065.3. Lineage (NCBI taxonomy): Eukaryota > Viridiplantae > Streptophyta > Pinopsida > Pinales > Pinaceae > Pinus > Pinus taeda. The sequence continues at coordinate 92,887 of APFE031422149.1, read as the reverse complement.
TACACCCATGTCTTTCTGGTGTAATCATGAATGAAAGTTAAAACATATCTGTTTTCACCAAGTGATGGTACTTGCATCGGTCCACATACATCAGAGTGAACTATTTCCAAGGGTGCTTTTTCCCTTATACTCTTTCCTGCTGGAAAGCTTTCTCTGTGTTGCTTGCCCAAGATGCAGCCTTCACATAGGCTGTCCGGCTTTTCAATCAACGACAATCCTTTTACCATTCCTTTTCTATGCAACAAATTCAGGCCTCTGAAATTGACATGTCCAAATCTCAAGTGCCACAACCAATTCTCATCTTTCACTTGTTCCTGAAATACTTCTTGTGTTACAGCTGCAATAGTTCTTCCTTCCTTCAAATCTACCCTGAGTTTGAGAGGAAACATTCTATTGCTGGTCATATGCACCTGTGCAATGATCTTCTTACTTGGAGGTATATCTCTGATCGTACACATATCATCTTTGAAGAACACATTGTAACCTTTGTCAATGAGCTGCCCAATGCTCAAAAGATTACATTTCAGCCCAGGTACATAGTATACCTCTGACACAATCATCTGTTCTCCATTTCTTGCTCAGATATTGACTCTACCCTTACCCTTGACAGTTATCTTAGTATCAGTCCCTGTTGTTACCTCAAATTTTACATCTTCATCCAGATTGGCAACCATTGCAATATTTCTAGTCATGTGATTACTACAACCTGAGTTTAAGAACCAAACATCTTCTTGTTTGTCTTGTGCAATGTTACATGTTAACAGCACATTCTTTGAATTCTTATTTTCTTCATTTGCAAAATTAACATTCTGCCTACTATTCATGTCATTTTGTTTTTTCCTACATTCATTGGCATAGTGCCCATATTTCTTACAATAATGACATTGGACTTGGGATTTGTCATACCTTTGTCCATGAGCTTGCTGTTTGCTTGAACCTTCACCTTGGTTCTGATTGCAGCTCCTTCCATTTGTGCTTGCAGGATAATATCTGCCTCTGTTTTGGCTTCTTCCAGGACCTCTGTTATTTGCTCTGCCTCGGCCTTTTCTTTGGCTGAAAGTCATCTGCGTCTTGAATGCTTGCTCAGAAGAGGAATCTGTTCCTCTACTTAGTCTGTGTTCATGATACATAAGAGAAGCACTCAGTTCATCTACCGTGAACTGTGAGAGATCTTTTGTTTCTTCTATTGCTACCACAACAGCTTCAAAACTTGAGGGTAAACATCTCAAGATTTTCTCTACGATCCTTCTTTCTTCGAGGATTTCACCATGAGATCTTATCTGGGTTATCAGCCCAGTAACCTGACTGAAGAATGGATCTATTGTATCAGATTCCTTCATGTTGAGTGTTTCAAAGTCTCTCCTCAACATCTGCAACTTTGCAGTCTTCACCTTCTCCATGCCTTGATAGGCAGTCTTGAGAATATCCCATGCTTCTTTGGACTTTGTTGCGACTGCAATCCGTGGAAAGACACTTTCATGTACTGATTGGAAGAGGAAAAAGAGGGCTTTGGCATCCTTCTTCTTGTCACTTTTCAACTGGTCTCTTTCTGCTGCTGTCAAAGTAGCCAACGTTGTTGCATCTGCAGGTTCAGCATAGCCAGTTTCAACCATCTCCCATATTCCTTGAGAGGCAAACAATGCTTTCATTTTTATGGACCAATGACTGTGATTTTTCCCATTAAATTGTGGCAGTTGGGAATTTGTCAAAACCTGTTCCAGCATCTGCCATCTTAAAAGAAAAGATGCTGACTGTAGAATTAAAAACAAGAAAAAACTTTCTCTGCTGAAAAAAAAAATCTGCTCTCTGAACTTCTTACAGCTCCTACAGTGAAAAACAAACTCTATTTTTGACTCACTGAGTGCCTAGACTAGCTCTGATACCATGTTGGAATTTTATGGTGAATTCCATAACACAAAACATCATAGAACAACTCTCTGATATGATGGAATTTTCTGCTAAATTCCTTAACAAACAGACAACACAAAACTGCTCTGTTTTAGCACAAAAAATAGATAATTTCATTTTCTGGACTTGGTGTTGCAGCAACAGGATTCTGGTGTTGCAGCAACAGGAAATAACACTGTTTTTTATAACACAGGAAAAACAGAAAACTGTGTTGCTGTAACTGGTGTTGTAGCAACACGATTTTGACGCTAAGTCACTTTAAAAAGTTGGGCGTCAAAATCGCTTATAAATTTACAGTGAGATAATTGCTGCTTGGTGTAACAACAACTAAAACAAGGGGCGTCAAATCACTAATAAACTTACAGAGTAAAATCAAAGTGTTTTTGACACTTGGTGTAACAGCAATTGAAAAATCAGTAATACAGTAAACTTGTATTTATAAGCAGTAAACAAAACTGATACAGTAAACTTAGTTGTTACAAGAGGAACGCTTCAGTTCCAGAAATTGATTTTCTATCTCAGAAAATCACAGGTTCAGCACTGCTGTACATTTACAGAAGAGACACACTCTTGTTCTTCTAACCTTCTCTCAGAAACAGAACTGTTTTTCTAAAATTCTTACACTCACACAGAAAACAGAACTGTTGTTCTTTTCTGCTTACGCTGCCTCTCTTGCACTTCTTCTCATGAGAAAACAGGACTGTTGTGCGTTACATTTATAGGAAAATAAAAATCTATTTTAAACAATAAACTAAGCAAAAAATATTTTGATGTTTATCTTTGTATTTATTGCAGAAGAGGCGGTGATGTCTTTTACGGAAAAAATAAGTCGATTGTCTGCAGGGGATTTAATTTCTGAATTTAATGCTCAAAAATATCAGAAGACTTTGCGGCACCGAACAATCTGAAATAACTGCTGTAGATCAAATCTTTGTTCAACATTTATGTGAGGCAGTTGGAATTAAATTCCAACAATTTCTTCAGTTTTGGTGATGTCGATCAAACTCTATATCAAGCTGCAAACTGTGTTGTACCTCCACCGGACTTCTTCATATCTGATAATGGTTACCAGCAAGAAAACATGGCTATACATCAACTGCTACCAACCACACAATCTTTCAGACTGGATGATCACCATGAAAACGTGGGCATCCCTCCACTGCTGCGTCCCCAAGATGACTTCAGAATTGGTTATCAGCTTCCAGACATATCTGTACCTCCACTGTTACCTTCATCTCATTTCTTCAGATTTGGTCATCATGATCACCTGACAAACGTGGTAGTACCTCAACCAAATTTCATTAAACATGGGATTGAGCTTGCCAACGGTGATTTAAAAGCTCAAGAAGATCCTGGCCGTGATGAACAAGTATCAGAAGGCGGATAGACAATTGGTATCCATGTGGCATTTAGATATAACTAGTTATACACTAATAAGTTCTCTTAGCGTGTTTTCACACAGATAATGATAGAATTCAGTTGTCAAGCGAATTTTAGCATTAGAATTAAACTATTGTTATCGTTGGCTGTCATTTAGTTTTTGAAATAAACTATTGTTATAGTTGGATGTCAATTAGTTTTGAAAAAAATATGCAGTATCCATTTATTTTGCATGGTATATGTTATTGTTCATGCGGGATTAATGTCTCTCATTTAGTTTTGTAAAATCATGCAGGATCCACTTCTCTCGCATTATATTTTGTACTTAGAACAAGATCATTTCATGTTACCATTTGAAGTTATCATTTTCTATTAATGCTTTGATTGCAAATGTATGTAATATTTTGAGTATTAATCTTATGGTTATGAAGCAAATTAGCCCGCTGGTACTATATTTTTGCACATGCACACAGAGAGAGAGTGAAGCTTCACATGGGATTCACCATAAGACTAGAACTTGGAAACCATCAAAGACGAATGTGGACAACTTGAACATATCTCGTAGTGCTATTACGAATCTAGGTGGTGCAGTTTTCCAATGAGTTGGGTGATAATATTTGGATCTGCATATGGTTGGGTGGAAATCTTTGGATATTCTTAGTTTCACTAGATGTCTTCTTTCTCACAAATGAGTACTTCATATCTGCATTGTTTTATATAATTTCTTATTTAATGGTGTTTGGCTGCAAATACTTTCTAGCTTAAGTTTAGTGAAATAATATGCTTGAAGTATTATTTAAGTGTTGTGTATTTGTTATAGTGAAATAGTTTTTTTTTTATTTAGATATATTATTTATTGAATAATTCAAGATTAATATATCGATTAAGGCAATAATGTTTTATTTTTTTTGGTAAATGTGGTGTAGGTGGAGCTACATCATGGTCATGTTCAAGGATAACACCCAAACAAGGTGGGGAATTGAACACCTGACTTAAAATCTAGGAGTGCGTTAATAGTGCATGAGATCATCATCTATCAAAGAACACATGGACTCCTTTTGAGAATAGGACTCCTTTTGAGAATAGTTAAATACTCTCAAAGCCACAAAACAATTGTGTCTAGCATTTTGTACTTGTCACAAATTACTTTAAAATTTTGATAGTTATTTTACATAAATTAGATGAAATTATTTTTCCTTTTTAGATTAATTTGTTAGTGGACATGAATTACGTATGAATTATTTATCTATTTGGGATTGAATTTTTCTCTCTAACCCTTGATAATGTGTTGGTATTAGTAGTAACTTAGGGTTAGTTCATGAAACCTACCACAACTATAATGCAAATTCCACATAAGAAAACAAGAAATGACATGGATGAGTAGGTACTCACACATAATGATGACATCATAGGATGATGTTCCATGGTAATGTGACAAGGATCATGGGCCTTGAAGATGTGGCTTATTGACATGGCTTGCCCATGTGCCATAATTTTGTGATTGATTTGGAAATGAATGATAAAAGCAGATGTATCTGAAAACCCTTAAAGGGAGAAAGAAAATTAGCCTATTTTTAGAATATTATTTTAGACTCCAACCTAGATAAACATGTATTAATATGGGTCCACGATCTACATTAAGTGATGTTTCCCTTGTTGTAGTTGAAAGGTGTAAATTAGATAAAGGAAAACAATATAAGCCCTTGTTAGTATAGTTGACCATGGGAACTAAGAGAAAAGTGACTAGAATCTAATGTTGGACACATGGTATTATCTAGAAGCCTAATGGTTGCTAGTGTGTTGGCATTGATGAAAACAAGATCAACATGGAGGTTTATGGCAGCTTATGTTAACATTTATATGATTTATCTGTCAATATGAGGGTGTCCTATGTTTGTTGCAGTCAATAGGAGATAATCACCATAGTAGCAATCTTATTGTAGAAGCCCTATGTTTGTTGCAGTCAATAGGAGATAATCACCATAGTAGCAATCTTATTGTAGAAGCCCTATGTTTGTTGCAGTCAATAGGAGATAATCACCATAGTAGCAATCTTATTGTAGAAGCCCTATGTTTGTTGCAGTCAATAGGAGATAATCACCATAGTAGCAATCTTATTGTAGAAGCCATAAAAGTATGAGTATGGTGGTTGGGTGTCCAGGATTCCATGTACAAGATAAGGGCTAAGGTGCCAAAAACATCGGACCTTCTCCACTGGAAAGTGCTTTGAAAGAGGTTTCCAATGGTTTGGAAGTTTGAAAATTGCTTCCTAGATAAAAAATTATTCACTCCTGAAGTGAGGATCTTGAAGTACAAAGCAGGCCAAAATATTGAAGCAAACCAGCATATCAAGACCTCAAAAATTTGTAACCTCAATCATATTCCTTTTTAATAATGTTTTGACCTAAGAATAGGAACGTAGGGAAGAATATTGGAGGCAGAAGAAATATTAGAGGTAATAATTTGCTTCAAAGTAAAAGGTTGAGGGACCCTTTTCTCACCTCCATTAGGACACATGGCAATAGGTGATTGGCCTTGTGAACTTGGTGAGGAAGATGATGTCATCATGATGTGGCAGTATAGAGGACACGTGGCATTCATATTCACCATTTTGGGTGCCCTCATGTGGTAAATCCCTGTGAGACATGTCACGACTAATGAGGCACCACATGGAGTTGATGACAACAACATGCCCTCATCTCAGAGGTTAGAATTTTAGAGATTCGAGTTTTCATAACTCTTGTCTAATTACTTTATGGGAATATTAACTCTTGTATAATTACTTTATGGGAATGTTTGATCCCATGTGTGAAGCTCTAATGTGACTGTAACATGGTCATGGGAGACCCAAAGGACCAAGGATGTAGAGTAGATTGAGCATCCAAGTGTTATGGAGTAGTTTAGAGGAAGGAGACATCATAACTTAGTTACATTAGCAGTTTGGAAAATTTTCGATGGAGGGATCTTCTGAGGGAGTACGTAGGACCTAAGTGTTGTGAATACATTACGTTGAAAGTGATTCAAAGGTCATAATTTCATAACTTCTCCATAACTAAGTTGTGAGAAAGTTTTGGTGCCTAGGAGCTCGGATGTTGGTGGCTCTTGGTTATGGAAGCCCGAAAGAGTCAAGGATGTGAGCTATAACACAAAAATATAGGTCCTCGACAAGGGCCTTAAGGTATTAGGACTTGAATATTATTCCCCCGGTCATGACACTCCTTCCTATGGAGAAATGTGATAAAATGGTTAAGCACAAGGAGTTAAAAGGAAATTGGATTTTACAATTTCATAAGGTCGTTTTAATAAAAGATATGAAATAAAAGGGCTTTGATAGTTTACCACAAAGGAGTATTGAACATTGGATGGATGGGTAGCTGAGTAAACGTGGACAAAGGAGTTCATTGATGAAGTTAATGGTGACTATGGAGATCACTGTGTAAGGGTGATAAGGACTAGGATTTTTAGGGAAGAATTATTGGACTTGTCTTCATTTTGAAATAAATCCATCTCTCATCTCTCATGCACATCTTTTAGAAATCATTGAACAATAAAGAAGCCATGTAGAAGTATATTCAAACTCTATGAGCCATGAATAAGGATGGGGAGTCTCATTGGAGTCTCTACGTGGACTGAGATTAAATTCTTAGAATGGAGAATAAGAGAGTGAGATAATGAAGTGAACTGAGACCATTCTCATGTTTTAATGCAGCAGAATGATTTATGAAAAGAGAGGCAAAAAAAGAATGAAGTACCATGCCAGGAGTACACTCTGCTCAGTGTAGATAGTGAAAATAGTGTGCTTAGTGTAGCATACAAGCAAAACTCAATATTTCGATTGAGAAACTGGGGAATACAATATTTTCCTATATCTACTAAAGAGATTAGAGAAATGTGTGTGAAAGTTCAACAAATAGAACAAGTGTTGAACTGAATCAAAGAGGTGAGCACATGCAATTTAGTGTAGAAGAATGAGTATAATGTGTTGAAAAAGAGTGAGAAGAGGATAGCGTGTTGTTGTGTGAGGCAGAGAGACCCTGTGGAATAGTAGCGGATCAAGAGTAGAATACTAAGTGAACTAGATTGGTATTTCTTTGTATATGTAATTGCCCTTGTTTATAGTTTGAAACTTGCATGAAAGGTAAAACAGTGGCTAGAGTATGTAGTGGCTTGCATTCATAAGAGGTTCATGCCTCTTGGCAAGTGGGTGCATGCCATTTTAAGGAGAAAAGTGCCTCCTAATAGTGGGCTTTCACAGAAAAATTGTTGTAATTAAGTAGGTGCTTGATTTACATCATAATAAAAAATAGATTGGTGGTTTTTTCGCTTTGGGTTTCCACGTAAAATTATCAATGTCAATATATGTATGTTGCTCATGTGATGTTTTGTATGTACATGTGATCCAGGTGGATATTCGTGGCCACCCACCAATTCCACTTGGACCCCAACCATTGTCTCATTCAGTTTTTTAGTTTCGTTATTTGCAACACAATTTACTATTTTTGGCAGTTTCTTGGGTCTTGAACTTCTGGAGCTGTTTTGAGGCCCTAAATGATGTTTTTTGAAAAGAATGGGACAACTAGTGGTGCATGAACTATTTTGTTCATACCAAAGTTGTATTCCTTGGATATATCTTTGTAACGAGCTATCGTGTGCGTCAAATGGAGATCATAGAGCTTGAACTGGTCGAACCTTTGTAAGAGCAACCTCGCAAATCCCGACGTCCTCCCATGGTAGATGAAGATAAAGACGAGGGGGTAGAAGATCCTATCAAAATCTTTCTCGAAGAGACCCTTGAGCGACAAAGGAATGTGATGACGGATAACCTTGCCCAGATCCTTCAACGACTTCTTAGGGGTTATACATCTACTTCTAGCAGCTACTCTGGAGGTGCCACACCATTTAAGGTACATGTTAGCTTTGAAATTTCCATATTTGAGGGTCAGATAGGTGTAGACGCTATAGATAAATTCTTGAATCTGCTAGAAGGTTATTTTTCTATTGATGATTTTTCTAGCTGGGAAAAGAGTACTTTTGCTCTTCTCAAATCCACCACCCACATCAAGGACTCGTGGGAAAGTTACTGCAAGTAGAAGGATGAAAGTATGGCGTCAATATTTTCGACTGCACCCAGTTGGAATTTATTCCAGAATGCCATCAAGGAGTAGTACTACCCTATAAAAAGATATGAGGATAAATATGTAAAGCGGAACACGCTACGACAAGGAAGGGACCAAGATGTTCCGGAGTTTACCAATATTTTTCATACCCTTCGCACAAAGTTGGGTATCAAGGATTTTGAGCTACATGTGGTACTCAAATACCATGGCTGCCTACATGGGTACATCGAGGATGAGATGGAGATATTAGACATCTCCTCCCTCATCACAGCCTACTGATTCATTGTCAAGATCAAGAAGAAGTTTAAATAGAACAAGCGAGACTTTGGATCTGCAAATCTGAAGAAAGGGAAAGGCACCCCCAAACTACTGAATAAAGTACAAAGCCAAGGTTGGGTGGACCAAGACAACCCAACAAAGCTAGAAGCATAGAACAACACCACGAAGCTGAAGAAGGACACAAGAAAGTGGTGTGAGTTCCATAAGAGCTGCAATCACAACATAAGTGAGCGTCAGGAGAAGCAGTCATTAGTGGTTGAACTAAAGTCTTCAGAATCAAATGCATGTTGAGACTCTAATTCAAAAGTTGATAAGAGGAATGTGAAAGGGAACCAAATTATTGATGCGGAGACCAATCCCACTATTGCCACCACGAAGATCCAAAAGGAGGAACCCATAGATATAGAGGAGGAGGAGCTACTCTTCCACTCCTAGATGTGGATAAAGGGCTCCTCACTATAGTTCATTGTCGACAACAGAAGCCAATAGAACCTCATTTTGGTAGATTTCATGAAGTGGTTGGGCTTACTGACCCCACCACATGCATAAGTGTACACCATCGGGTGGCTTCACCAAGGAAAATGTCGCCTTCCATACAACAGCAAGCCCTTCATTGATGTTTGTGATGTATTATTAGGAAAATCATACCTATGTAAGGGACATGTTGTATATTAGTTAAGGCCTCGTGATATTATTGGTACTTTGGGAAATAAGTTGTATAGGATACTAGAGGTAGCACAACCTACTGAAAAACAATACAGTAAGCTCATTTCCAAAACTGGGAAATTTGTTTTCTTGATGATACTCCCTCAAGGAAAGAAGAAGATGGTGGCCACTACCTCTAGAAAAGACCCCTCTGCATGACAACTATAGATGGAAAACGCCATGTAGGAGTATGAGGACATATTCACCTCCCCCGTAGGGGCTCCTCTGTACTGTCAGGTGAAGCACTCCATCGATCTGAGCATAGATGTCTTTCTTCCCGATGGACCTATCTATAGGTGTTCCACTCTAGAGAACGATGAAATCAAAAGGCAGATTTAGGAGCTATTGTAGAAAGGTCACATCCAACAGAGTTCATTGCCCTGTGGGAGCCCGAATGTGTTGGTATAGAAAAAGGATGTGACTTGGAGACTCTTTCCGGAATAGGTACCCGATCCCATGGATTGATAACCTTCTAAACCAAATCAAGGTCCAAAAATATTTCATCAAGATCAATTTGAAGTTAGGATATCATCGAGTACAAATATAATACTCTCATGTGTGGAAGACTACCTTCAAAGCCAAGGAGAGCATTTTCGAATGGTTGGTTATGCCTTTCAGGTTTATGAATGCTCCTCGAACCTTCATGAGGCTACTGGATGACATATTGTGGCCATTCACTAACTCATTTGTGATGACATCCTAATATTGAGCTAGAGTTTGGAACAACACCTCCATTAGATCCGACAGGTTGTCCAACACCATGGCAACACAACTTATGTGCCAATTTGGAGAAATACACTTTTGGCATGACCCAAATTCAGTATTTGTGACTCACTATTGATGAATAGGGGGTACATGTGGATCCAGCCAAGATCCAAGTCATTTAGGAAACAGTCATCCACACATACCACTGGCCCCTACCATTCATACAAATGCAAGGGAAGTTGTAGAACGATCGCCATCAGAGGTGGTCTACATACCTGCAACAGTTCCATTTGAATATCAAGTATAAGAAGGGAAGCACCAATAATGTTGTAGATTGCCTCAGTTGCCATCGATCATGGTGTTAACCATCGTGCTCAACTCTTGTGGGAACGAGACTTTTGATTGGCCACTTCTCTACAAAAGCGACTTGGAATTCACCCACACATACCAAACACTCTTAGAGGAGCAACATGTTCCATATTTTCACCTTCAGGATTCCCTGTTATGCCACTTGGGTCACCTTTGTCTTCCTTCAAGTGAGCGTGCCAAGATGATTTGGGAATTTCAGGGTTGAGAAAACAGTGGTAGTATTTCATAAGTATTTCTATTGGTCGAATCTTCAATTAGATGTTATGAAGTACATGAGATCCTGGACTCCCTATGCCATTGCCAAGCTAACCATGAAGAAGCAAGGCCTCTATATTCTGCTGCCTACCCCTAGTCAACCTTGGGAATCCATCTCCATGGATTATATGCCAGGCCTTCCTTCTACTAAGAATGGAAACGATTGTGCTATTGTTGCTATTGATAGGTTCTCAAAAATGGCCATTATGGTGGCTTGCAAGTACAATATCATAGCAGAAGCCATTGCTAAACTCTTCAATGAACATTTTTGGGTACACTTTGGGACCCCACAATCTATCATCTTAGATCGAGACAATAGGCTGCTTAGTACATTTTGGTCGAGTCTCTAGTCGATGGACACCAAACTCACTAAGTCCACAACCTTCAATCCCAAACTGATGACCAAACAGAGGTTGTAACCAGGATGATCCTACACATTCCGTGCATGTACAAGTCAAAGCATCCATGCACATGGGATGAGAGCCTTAGCTATTTTAGTACAATTATAACCGGGTTCTCCATAGCTCGACTAGCCACAACCATTTTTAGGTAGGCTTGGGATTCCAGCCACTATGTCCCATTGGTGTGGCCATGCCATTTGTAGCTACTCCAGCAGATTTAGCTCATGTCCAATTTGAAATAGATAAGGCAAACCACTTCATTGCACACATCTAACATATTCGCCAATAGGTCCATGACATTCTGGAGAAATCAAATGGCAAGTACAAGCAGCGACATGATCAACATTGGGTGCCACATAAGTTTCTGGTGGGCAACAAAGTCTAGTTGCATTTTCAAAGATGACATGTTATTGGAGCCTATCAGAAACTTAAGCAACTTTGATATGGTCCTTACACCATTACCAAGGATGTAGGAGATAATGCAATTGAGCTCAACATTTCCCCATCCCTTGGCTTGCACCCAGTGTTCAATGTGCACCACCTTCAGCCATACTTTCCACCATTACTAGACACATCCAACATTGCAGAAAAATTCACACCAAAAGAGTTAAACCCAGATTGCATGGAACAAGATACAATTGATCGGATCATGGTCACACAGATCAAGCACACTTGCCAACACAAGATCCAACTGTATGTAGTTGTCAAAGTAGTCCAACTCCTTCACCAGGGCAAGTGGCTCACTAGGGACCAATATGATCGGAAGATTCCTCATCTCATGGAGGAACTGAACCTAATGGGGAACATTTCTTCCTAAGTAGGGAGGAATGATCTAGGTGGATTTTGGTGACTGGCCGCCAATTCCCCGTCGACCCCCACCATTTTTTCTTTCAGGTTTTCAGTTTCCTTATTTGTAGCATAATTTAATATTTTGGGTAGTTTTTTGGGTCCTAAACTTATGGAGCTCTGTTGAGGCCGTAAACAATATTTTTTGGGAAAACTGGGAGAAACATGTGGCAAACGAAGATCGTATCCCAAAGTTATGACCCCAAGAATTTGATGTACCAATTTACCCAAAACAAGGGCCATAGTTTGGCCATTCATCTCCTTTGGTTAGGGTTTTGGATTTTTATGGTTTTCCATTATTTCTCAAACATAAATAGGCCTTCTAGCCTCATTGTAAGACAATTCAAAGGCATATAATTGTCACATCTCTCCTACCATCACCTGAGCTAGTATATTTCCATTTTTGTTTGTAAACATATTTCAGTATTTTACATTAATGAAATGAAGTATTACTTCTGTTATACCTTTGTATTTATGGTTATGTATATAGTTTTTTTCATTCCTATTTAAATCTAGATCAACTTTTTAATGACTTATCTTGTTGATCATCTACATTTTCTATGAAATATCTCAAAATTAACTAACCATAGTGAAATTAATTAAAGTCTTATACTTAAAATTGAAATAACTTCAGTATTACTGATTCACCCCCCCCCAACAAATTCATTATTACGATAATTGTTAGTAGAGGAGAGACCATTCAGGAACAACCTAACCACTTAAAGGTAGATTCATAAGGAATTATGTCTAGGAAAGAGAGTCAAGATTCTTACTCAAGCAAGATAAGCAGTCGTTGATGGGACAAACTATGCCTTCTGGAAAATTCAGATGGAAGGCTATGTTATGTCTCTTGGAGTATATTATTGGAGCTATTTAATAGTAGATTATGATGTCCTTAATGTCCCTACCACTTATGTAGATGGTAATAAATTGTATGGAAATAATGCTAATGTCAATAATTCCATTCTTTTTGGTCTTAATCAATCTGAAATCATAAATTTTATGCATTGTAAGCCTACCAAGGATGTGTGGGTGAAACTCAATTAGAGACATGAGGGTGATGCCAAACTGGAGCAGGCCAAACTTCAAACCTTTAGAATGAGGTTTGAAAGCTTAAACATGAGTGAAGAAGAAATCATGTTAAAATAGTTTCTTAGAGTTGATGAAGTAACCAATATGATTAGAGAACTTGTTGAGGAAGTCAAGGAAGATATGATTTTTCAAAATATCTTAAGATCCCTACCCATGATATTTAATGCCAAAGTGTCTACTATTGAAGAATGGCTAATTGAAAGAATCTCAAGATGGATTAGTTTCTTGGCACTCTGACAACCTACGAGATGAGAGTAGGAAGACAAAAGTATAAACCAAGGAGGCAACGTTCAACGTCTCGAAGAAGACCAAGGAGCACAAGCTGATCAATATTTCTCCAATCATGAATCTAATTAGGAGTTGGTTCAGCGTCTCAGCGAACTGAAGCATCACTTAGGAAAATATAAAGTGAAGTTTCCCTCTCAATTTTTTCATTATGGGAGAGTTGGACTTTTTTCGTGCAAGTGCCCTTTCAAAGAAAGGACTAAAAAGGAATATCTTCACTAATTTAGAAGAAAATCTTAGAAACATCAAAATAAGAAGTTATATAAGAAAAAATGGAATCCAAAGAGGATAGTTGAACACCAGAGTCGACGAACAGAAAACCATTGGAAGATGATTCGTATAAGTATTTACTCGAAAAAAGACAATATTCTTGACTCTGAAGAGCAATAATAAAAAGAAGTAGTTGAATTTGAAGTGGAACTCATCAATTCTCTTAATAAGAAGGAGTAGTTGAATTTGAAGAAAAGCAAGGAACATGTGAGAAACTTAAAGAAGAGAACAAGCAATTAAAATATGAGTTTCTGAAGGTAAATAAGAAAACAATCTAAGAAACATTCAAAGATGATATTTTTTCCATGAAATTCAAACTTGAATAAGTTCTTCAAGATTTGATCCACGAATGAGAAGAGAAATATCAGAGTCTTGAGGTAGAGGTCATCTCTCTTAGAATGAATTTTGGGAACATGAATACTGAGAAAGGCATAAATAAAAATTTTCTAGAAGGATCAAGAAATATTGATAAGATTCTAAGTAGTAAGAGGCCTTTAGGAAATGAAACAAGCTTGGGATACTCCAGACAATATAAATCTTCTATGGGAAATATGAACTGCAGGTCCACGGGTTTTGAGAAATCTTAAAGCTATGAAAATATGTATCAAGAAGTAATCAATGAATACAAAAAGAGAGCAAGCCATAGATGATCCCATCACTCGAATAATAACTCCATATGCCCCAAGGAAACACACCAATTAAGAATGAATCAATCAAGTAGACAACAGAGGTACCTTCACGAAAAAATTCATGAAATTCCAACTTCATGTACTCTCATATATTTTATGGTCATTGTTATAAATTTCACATCCTCAGGCATAAGGTTTTTCATTGTAGAAAGATAAAAGTTTAAAGATATGAAAATTTTAGATACAACAAGTACCATAATTCTATATCTTAGAACTCTACTGTCATTGTAGAAAGATCAAAGTTTAAAGAGATGAAAATTTTAGATACAATAAGTACCATAATTCTATATCTTAGAACTCTAATGTTAGAGATTAAAATATCTCTTATCCCCTAGTGAATAATTTTCAATATTCCAAATGTAGTAAATTTGGGCACAATAAAAGTGAGTGGAGAAACAGCTTTGAGTATCCATCTAAGTTTCATAACCCTTGGAAACCAAATTTTTGAAAAGATAAGGAGAATTGGACATGAAAATATGGAAATAGTATGGAATGTGGAGAGTGGTTGCTCCAAACATATGACTGGGGATAAGAGAATTTTTTTGTCTCTAAAAGAAAGGGATAGAGGGAGCAATGTCATGTTCAAAAATAATTCCCAAACAAGAAGTAAGGGTAAAGGAATAACTAGTTTTGATTAAAATACTAAATCACAAAATGTTCTGTATGTAGAAGGTCTCAAGCATAATTTTCTTAGTGTAAGTATAATGTGTGATAATGGCTTTAATGTGACCTTTCGATCGAAGGACTTTGTGATCCAAAATGAATAAAATGGTAAGCTAGTCAGATAGTGAAGACGTGGAAACAAGCACAACCCCAAGGCCCAAAACACATTCCAGGTATGTACGAAAGGAACACCGTGATAGTCAAATTCTTGGACATCAAAGACTTAATGTTCAAACCAGGAGGAAATTTTTTGGTATTTCAAGTTGTGCAAATCTTTCTCTTGTATCTTAGGTTGAGCCTAAAAGCCCCAGATAGGCAAGTGAGGACAAGTTCTCGGTGAGAGCTATGAATGAAGAACTTGACTTAATTGAGAAGAATGACACTTGGGAGTTTGTTCCAAGACACAAGGGTCTTAAAAATATGTTAAATGAGTAGCATCAAGTAATTAGGAACAAGGATCAATTATTTTGCAAAGGGTATGCCCGAATAAAAGGGATAGATTTTGAGGAAACCTTTGCACCAGAAGCTAGAATGGAAGCTATCAGAATGTTTATTTCCTTTTCTAGTAATAAAAAAATCAAGGTATATGAGATGGATGTGAAGTTGGCATTTCTTAATGGATATCTAGAAGAAGAAGTTTATATTGAGCGGTTAGATGGATTCACTCACTATAAATGAAGGGTTTCTGTGCAGAATGAGAAAGGCCTTATATGGACTCAAATAGGCTCCTAGAGCCTCATATGGAAGACTGGATCGACACCTATTGTATAAAGGATTTAAGAAGGTAATGTAGTAAAAATATATACATTAAGTCTAAAGAATATCATCTACTAATTATAGTTTTGTATGTGGATGACATAATATTTTGTAGCGATGTGGAACAATTGAGACATCAATTTAAAATTGTATGCAGACAAAGTTCGATATGTGCGTGATCAAATAAGTATGATTCTTCTTAGGACTCCAAATTTCGCAGTAAAAAATGGGGTATTTATATCCACGTCTAGGTACCTATGAGAAATTTTGAAGAAGTTTTTCCTAGAAGATTGCAAGTCAGTTAGCACTCTTATGGTTAGAGGCTACAAATTGTACAAGAAGATGAGACACTGCCAGTAAATGATATTGATTACATATCAATTATATGAAGCTTGTTTTAGTTCACAGCTTTGAGACGAGACATAATGCAAGAAGTGGGTCCTTTGTCTAGATTTCAAGCCTTTCCTCCTGAAAGTTGTGTCGTCGTTGTCAAAATGATTTTCAAATATCTTCAAGGAACAAATGATTATGGACTATGGTGTTCTAAAAGAAGAGAGTTTAAGTAGAAGGCCTATACTGAGGTTGATTTGGTAGGCAATATTGAAGACAAAAAATTCACATCCATTGCAAAATTATATTTGGGAAATTGCTTAGTGTCTTGGGTTAGAAAGAAACAAGCCTCCATTTCTTTATCAACTAGTGAAGAAAAGCATATTGCAACTACCATTTTTTTCTCACAAATTCTATTGATGAAGAAGACCTTGAAGAACATTAAGGTGGAGTTGATTGAGGCTAGTCCAATCATGTGTGATAATGCTAGTTCCATCATTATGGGTAAGAATACTATCATGCACTCAAGGACGAAGCATATTGCTATCAAGCTCCATTTCTTAAGAGAGAATTTTGCAACCAATGTTGCGCGACTTGAATATGAGGCCACTAAGGACCAACTTGTAGATATATTTAATAATCCATTGGAAAGAAAATCCTTTGAAAATATTAGGAATGAGATAGGATTTGTGACTCCTCCTGCGAAATGAATCAAATATAGTGTATGTTGACAACTACTCAACACATGGTATTAATTGAACAATAGGTTGCAGCGGTTTAAGGGGATTAGTCAACGGAATCCTTTGTAGTTGATTCCAAAGGGGAAGAAACTTACTATTGCATTAGAGAAGAAGAAAAAAGAGGAATACCATGCCTCGTTTCAGGGGGAGCTTATGCCTAGTTTCAAGCGGAACTTATGTTGTTGCGATCAGTGCCAAAGGGGAAGATCATTGGTTAGTTGGAATTTTATGGATGGCTAGTGGCTACAACTATGTTGTCATTGATGACAACGAGATCAACATGGAGATTGGTGGTAACATATTCTAGCATTGGTATGCTTGATGTGTCAATATTAGGGCGATTCCTATGGTTTCTTTAGTCTTTGGTAAAGAATCACCATAGTAGTATGATTATTGGAGAAGCCATAAAATGATTACTATAGTGCTTGTGAGTCTAGGATTCTAGATGCAAGAGAAGGGACAAGGTGAAAATAACAACAAAGATTTTTTAGGCAATTCTCATGTAGGAAAAAGGGCTCAAAGTCTAGATTATACCCTATCCACTAGAAAGTGATCTAAAATAGCTTTACAATGCTGTGTGCAAATCTGTAAATGGCCTCTCGGATCAAACGTTATGGACTGTCGAATTTACGATCTTGAAGTCCTAAGCAGGCCAAAATATTGGAGGAATCTAGCATATCAGGCCCTTGTATCTTCATAACATTAATGAAATTCCTTTTGAAGGAAGTTTCAATATGATAATAGAGGAGGAGGGTCAAATATCATAGGCAACCAAAATATCGGAACCTGAAATATCGAAGGTCATAATTTCAGAGGATGGGAGCAAGATGGAACCTCGAAAGGAAGAGACCATCAGAACCTGAGAGTTTCATAAGTCCTTATAAATTGATTTCCTTTAAAAGCGCCGAGGTTGTGATTTCTCAAGAATTAGAAAGGTAATTCATTGCAAAACCAAAGGACTGAGAGGCCCTTTCTCTCTCCTCTATTAGTACACATAGCAGTAGGTGATTGGCCTTGAGAAGATGATGAGGCAGATTACATCAACATGATGTGGAAGTATGGAGGACACGTGGTAGTCAGATTCATCATTTTTGGTGGCAAAATATGTCTAACATGTACCACCACTAAGGAGGCACCACATGGAGTTGATGGCATCAACATGATGTTATCTCGGGGGTTTGGGTTTTGTTAACTTGTGTCTAATTGTTTTAAGGGGAAGTTTTGATCCAATGTGAGGAGCTCCGATGTGACTCAAACATGGTCGTGGAAGAACCAAAGGACTAAGGGCATAAATAAGACCTATCACACATGTGCTATGGAGTATTTTAGAGGAAGGAAACATTGTAACTCAATTATAAGGTCAGTTTGAAAAGGTTACAATGGAGGGAGATTTTGATGTTGAGTGGAACATGGTTGAGGGAGATCCAAAGAACCAAGTGCTGAGAGAATGCCTAGAACCCAGGTGTTGTGAAGATGTCATGTCGAAAGTAATTACGAAGTAATAATTTTAGAACTCATCTATAATTGAATTCTAAGAAAGTTCTCATGCTAAGGAGGCATGATGTTGGTGGTTCTTTGTTGTGGAATCCAAAAAGAACCAATGGTGAGAACTGTAACACAAGGATATAGGTGCTTGGTAGGATCTTGAAATCCTTAGCACCTAAATTCTATGTTGTTGGTCACGAGACACAGTCCTATGGAGGAATTGCGATAAAATAATTAAGCATAAGGAGCTAAAAGTAAATCAGGATTTTGTGATATCGTAGGATCTTTTCAATAAAAGTAATGATATAAAAGGGCTCTAATAGTAAATGCATACAAAGGAGTTGGTTGATGAAGTTAATGGTGGCTGTAGAGATCATAAGGTTAGGGTGATGAGGATCATGATTCTTAGAGAAGAACTATTGGGCTTTTCTTGATGTTCAAAGAATCCATCTGTGATGTCTTGTGCATGTCTTATAGAAATAAATGAACAATAGAGAAACCATGAAGAAGTAAATTTATGATATGTGAGCCATAAACAAGGATGCAGAGTCACATTGAGTGTGTAGGAGGACTGAGATTAAATTCTCAGTATGGTGAATCACACAGGGAGATGGTAAAGTGAAAAGGACCCATCCTTATGTTTTAATGCAGCGAAATAATTTGTGAAAAGAGACAAAACAAGAGAATGGAGTGTCATTCTAGGAGTCATCCCTTGAACAGTTTTGATGGCGACAACGACAACATTGAGCTCAGGTCAGCACGGGAGAAAACTTAGGATTATCGTTGAGGGACTAGGGAATATATTTTTCTTGTGTATGTGGTTAAGATAGTGGAGAAGTGTGCGTGAATGTTGGGAAAATAGCTGAAGTGTTGAAATGAAGGAGAGTGCTCCAGAGAGTTTGTGCAATAGAAGCCTAAGAGTCGAGTACATTCAGTTGAGTGTAGAAGCATGAATAAAATGTGTTGTAGCAGAGTGAGTAGAGGGCAGTGTTGTTTTGTGAGGCCAAGAGAGATTCTGGAATAGTAGAGGACTAAGAGAAAAGGTATTATATTGCAGTGAACTAGATTATTATTTCTTTGTATATGGAATTTCCCCTTTTTTCATTTTGAAAATTGAATGAAAGGTACAACAACAGCTAGAGTAGGTGGTGGCTTGCATTCATAACAGGTTAGTGCCTCTTGGCAAGTATTTTCTTGCTATCCTAAGGGGGTCAATGCTTCCTATGAGTGGGTTCTCATAAACAAATTGATGTAAATAAGTAGGTTCTTAATTTAGATCATAATAACAAAGAGATTGGTGTTGTTTTCCCTTTGGGTTTCCACGTAAAAATCACTGTGTTAATATGCGCATGATACTCATGTGATGGATTTTTGATCATATTTATTGTGTATGAAAGCTCTCACAAGTAACTAACCATAGTGAAAAGAGTTAAATACTTATACTTAAAATTGAAATAATTTCACTATAACTAATTCACCCCCCAGTAATTCCTTATTCCAATAGATCAATGGAATGCGTACTACCCTCAATATGAACATATTACCATTAGGATCCTATGATGTCCTCATAGGAATGGATTGGCTGAATGGGCTGACTACAAAATATAAATATAACTTTTCAAGAATAGGTGACTTATTTAATCAAGTTAGAGGATTTTTTATATTTTATAAAATTTATTTGATATTGGTATATCGTCAAATTAGGGTTAAGGATGAAAACATACACAAGACAAAACTTCACACAGATTATAGAAGCTATGAATTTTTCGTACTTCCATTTGGGCTTACTAATGTACCTGCTACATTCATTTGTCTAATGAGTAGTGTATTAAGACCATTTCTAGATAAGTTTGTAAATTTGTTTATAGACAATATTCTATTATACTCAAAGAGTAAAGATGAGCATGACCAACATTTAAGGTGTTCATTATTAGTAACAAATTCATTATCTAGGATATGTAATATCAAAAGAAGAGATTAGTGTAGATCCCAAGAAGATAAACGAAATAATGGAGTGGAAAAAACAAAAGAATGTGGAAGAAGTTAGATCCTTTATAGGCATCACATTCTATTATAAGAGATTTATAGAGGATTTCTTTGAACTTTCTTATCCAATCTCTAATCTACAAAACAAGGGAATCAAATTTGAGTGGAGTCAAAATTATCAAGATAGTTCTTACAAACTAACGTAGATTTTGAATACAAATCCAATATTAAGATTACTTGATCCCAATAAGGAATTTGTGATTTATATATATCCATGTAAGGAAGGTCTAGGGAAAGACTTGCTACATGATGATCATGTTATTTTCTTCGATGAGCTACATAAAATACCAACAATGGCTCATCCTAGGTATAAAAGGTTGATCGCTACATTAAAAAAGGATTTTACTGGCCAAATATGAAAAGTGAAGTAATTGAGTACATAATAAGATGTCTTAAATTCCAACATGTTAATTCATCTCATCATAACTCTACTAGTTTGTTGCAACCACTACCCATTCTAGAGTGGAAATAGGAGACCATTTCAATATATTCATCATATGGTTACCAAAAAAAAATAGCATGATTCCATTATGGTTATGGTTGACAAACCCACTAAAGAAGAAAATTTCATTCCAATCAAATATTCTTTCAAGGCCATAAATATTGTAGAATTTTTCATGAGAGAAATTTTTAGACTTCATGGGACATCTAAGATTCTAATTCGATAGAGATGCAAATTTCACCTACAAAGTGTGGAAAGGATTACTGAAAACATGGGAAATAAGCTGAAATTTAGTACATCCTATAATCCTAAAAATTATTGTCAAACAGAAAGGACCAGTCAAATATTAGAGGGCATGTTAAGGATGTATGTGAAAGACACATAAACCAAATGTGAGGACTATTTGTATTTAGTTGAATTTTCTTATAACAATGGATATAAAAATCTCTAAAAATGAGCCATTTTGAAGTCATGTATGAAAGAGGACGTGGATTACCATTAAATTTGCACCCTCCTGAAGACAGGTTGACGTTAGGGCTGTACATGTTAAAGAAAATCGAAGAGATGGTTAAATCAGTTAAGCAAAATTTGAAAACAGCCCAATATCATTAGAAAAGCTATGTAAATCTGAAAGGAAATCAAAAGGAATTCAATGTGGGGGGATCATTTATATTTTAAATTCAAGCCTAAGAAGAGTACACTTAGAATTTGCAATTATGCTAAGTTATCTCCTAGATATTGTGGACCCTTTGAGGTGTTAGCCAGAGTTGGACCCATTGTCTATCAACTAGCCCTACCAACTGATATTAAGTTTCATAATGTATTTCATGTTTCAAAATTGAAAAAGTATGTACACGATTCATCTCATATGATTGATTGACATGTTGTACAAGTGGAACCAGAGGGAGCATTTCTAGTACAACCATTGTCTATTCTAGACCGAAGGGCAGTTACACTCCGGAATAGATATGTAGTGTATTTGAATGTTCAATGGCAACAATTTCACTCCAATGGAAGCAACCTCAGAGCTAGAGCATTATTTCAAGGAAGCTTATCCTTCTGTGTTTTCATGAAATTTGAAGTATTTTTAGAGATAAAGTATTGATTGGACACTAGGACAGTGTCAAATTTAGGTTGGGTAGGATGTGGTATATCCTTTCTTAGTGATGTGATTATAAATAATTGTGCATAATTTGGTTTTTTATTATATCTTTTTGAGTACTCTACAGGAAAAGCATATGAACATTTTAATTATTAGTAATTTTTCGTTGATAATAATTGTGTTAAAACTATATTTTTATTTATTTATAAATAAATGCAAAGTTGGGAAATTATTGGTTGAGTACATATTGTTGAAAGAGGAAAAAGGATGCAATTTAATTATGAAAAAAAATATTTTATCCATAAAAAATTCCTAATAAGATCATTAAGGTGATTATATTTAATTCCTAAATAAGACATTAGCTAATTAAATGTTTCATAGAAGTCAAGAAGTTGTCCTCAATAATGGGAAGAAAGCACCCTCAACTAGTGGATCCAAGCCAAATGGAATCCAAAGGGGGAAAGCATTCTCCAAATAGGTTCAAACGAGTTCTTTATATTGATTTTCAACCTATTAGAAGATAGATATAGGATATTTGAATGAGTTCCCTACCTCTTTACCTCAACATGATTGTATATGAGATTCTAGAAAGAAAACTTCACTCTTGATAAAGAGAATTTCACAAGAGTCGTTGTCTCAGTAGGCCTCTACTCCTTGCCACTAGATTATTGGGCTCCTTCAATCCTCAAAGGCATAGGAGACCAACTGGGAGAGTATATAAAAATGTTAGAAGGCACACGAAGTAGAAACTATGTCTCGTATGCCAGAATATGTGTATATATTGATGTCTTCAAAGCCCTCCCAGAAGTGAGAAAACTAATTTTCATTGATGAGTTTTGGCTCCAAAGAATAGATAACGAACATACTCCGTTTTACTGTATAAAGTTCCATGAGGATGGACACCTCTTCAAGGATTTTACACAAAACAAAATGGCTCAGAACACTGAGTAGAACAACTAGAAAAATAATAACAAGGGCTTTACTAGAGAAAACACAAGAAATAAAAACACTAGGAAAAATAATACAAGAAAGGAACAAAAACATGCAGTCAACCAGAACCAGTTTAGGGGTCTGAACAATATTCAAGGATAGACATTACCAATCAACCCAACAAAGGATGAAGGAAGAGAAGATAAGTAGTATGTAGCAAATCAGGAACAAGAGGACAGAGGCTTGGATCACAACAACAAAGAGGATGAGAACTCACAATAAGACAGAAATGGAACAAATATTGACGGATGAAAACACTAAGGAAAGTGCCATACAAGAAGCCCTGGAAGAATTAGAACTCATATCAATAATAGAGGAGTGGAAGACAATGGACTAATAGCAAACCCAGAAGACTAACTCTAGAAAATAAAAGGAGCCTATCTCCTCCAAGAGGAATTAAATCATAGCTTGGATCATCCACCATCTGAAATAAAAATAACCAAACTCATCCTACAAAACATAACAGTGTGAAGGTATATCCCAAAAATCCCAAGTCACAGAAGAGGAAGGAAAACCGCCAACCGGCTTCTTGAAAAACTGGGAGCCAGACTCATCAACAAAGGAAAGGTAAAGTACCTAGCCCTAACCCCCACTCTTTAAAATTGAATTGTATTACTTGGAATATTAGAAGACTTAATGGTCCATTAAGGAAAATAATCCTCAAAAATAAAATCCTTGTTGACAAACCTGATATCCTCCTCATTCAAGAAAATAAACTTCATTTTTCTCAACTTCATCTCATGCTTCAAATAATATAGTTACATAGCCAATTCTTCCATCAGATCGGCAGGAGGAATAATCACCATGTGGGAAAGCTCGTTGTATGATCTCATCTGCTTTGTTGCAACTCATCAATCCATAACCACTATCTTGAGAATCAATGGTTCCACTATCACTTATTTTTTCATTGGATCATTGGCCGATTTCCCTGAAGCTTCACATCTCACCTGACCCAAAAAAGGCCTTTCAGATAACAATATTTTTTGTTGGAGCACATGGGCTTCTTAAGAAAGATGAGAGAATGCTGGAGAAACTCAATGTTAAGAACCAAAAATACAATGTATATATTTCAACAGAAATTGAAAACCATCAAAGAGGAAATCAAAAAGTGGAATATGGAAACTTTTGGAAATATAATAATCGACAAAAGGAGTTTTGAGCATAAAATGGAACTCCAACAAAAAATCATCAATGAGGGTATCATAGATCAAAGAAAACAAGAAGAGATCAAGCTACAACAAAGTTGGGTGGAAAGGGTATTAAAAGAAGAGAAACTCTGGCATAAAAAATCTAGAATAAATTGGCTAAAGTGTTGGAAGAGAAAATTTGCATTCTTCCATCGAACGATGATCCAACATATAAGGAATAATAGAATACTAGAACTAAAGAATAAAGAAGGAAACCTTATCCATTCTCATGAGAAAATGGAAGAGAAATTAAATCAGTACTTCAACACTCTCTTCATGGAGCCAAGCAATGATCAGGCAAGGAACATACAAAAAACAATGAAACAATGATTCGATTACGGAGTTCATCTAATCTGGACTATGTCTCTGGGCCCTGCTCAATAGTAGGGAGGCCTTCATTCAATTAGTGGCATAAAATAGATAAAAGTACAAGAAACAAGAAGTTACAACATTTATACCTCAAAGCTTAAAGATCAGAAGAGATTGGAGATCCCAACTTCAGAAACAGATAGTACCACTGAACTCCCAGCAAACACACCTATCCAAACTCCCAATTTGGATAATCAGGTCTTCTGAAACCTCTCGGAACCTCCCTACTACTCAAGGTAATGTCTGATTTTCTTCCAAGGTTAGGGTCTGTTGCATGCGTGTTCTTCTCAACTATCTGCTGACACCCCCTACCTTTTTCTATCAAAATAGTCATATATATAAGCATGGAAACATCCCTCAAAATCGCGACATTTTTAACATAATAACCAAGTTTAGGCAAGTGGGATTGGGTTGGAAGGTTATATGGGAACAACCTTGTAACAATAGTGAAATCCTATTTGAACATAGAAAACTCATTAACAATTCTTAACACCTAGCGACATGTCTATTCGTGCTTTTAGCTATCAGCGGACAATCCAAAGTCAATACAACAGACACTTCTACAATATATGGACCCACTGGCTTCTAAAACATAATATATAATACATAACGTCTGCTTCCTCCCCACAAATCGTAATTAGCGTGGAGCCCATCGGTGTCTCAACCCAACTTTAGCACTCTGCGATATGGCAGACCCGTGAGATTTATAAAGCACAACATATAACATATCGGATGTAGATCGTCCCTGTCAATCGCAATCGGCGTGGGCTAGGGTCTCACTCCATGGTACTGCTCCCCTTCCACCGGTGCTAATTCATATACGTGTTCCAACTTTGACCTACGATCTGCGATATCGCAATCACAGTTGGGACCCTATCGAGGTTGGTTCTTAAGCTGCTTCTTCCTCTTGCACTGATATGAAATATGAGGGACCCAATGGAAACCTACAATGTGTTTCTCCCTCATTCGGTGAGACTTTTTCCATGTCATCTTCTCTTGCCACCTCGACAAGTGAAACTAAAACTTTTACTTTCTCTAACTTCATCATATGGACTCAGATTTGAGTGTCATTCATATTGCTGGAATCAGGATGATGAGCACTTCGATCCAATGCTAAGTTAATTAGGATTCTGCGACTTTTAGTTTTGAGTTTTTTACCATACCACTAGTACTTTTTCGAAGATCCACCTCGATCAATCCTCCCCACTAAGAGATTTTGGACCAGAAAAAGACCTTTCAATCAATTGGAAAGTGAGGAAATTTCTCCCTCACTTTTTCATTCTCCATTCATCGAGCTTTTCTTGGATGCATTCCTTTGAAGCCAATATAGATATACTCCACATCTCCTTGTTGTGAAGTTTTGGCTTTTTGATCGAGTATGATATCTTCAAGAAACTTATCTAGATAGTCTGGTGCAAAATCATCAACTATAGGAGTCCTTTCAGCCTCCTTGGTATCCATAATCAATGGAGGTTCATAAAGCTTTAGGTTTTCTACATTTACCACTAAGTACATCTACATATAAGTAGGTAATTCAAGACAGAAAACATTGTCTCCGATATTTGCCAATATGGTTAAGGGACCATGTCTGATGGGTCTCAAATTATTTCCTTCTCCCTTCATTCCATCCTTGCTGATATGGAGCCATACGTTGTCCCCAACTTAAAATTATGGTCAACTTGGTGCTTATCATGTCGAGCTTTATACTGAGCTTGACTCTTCTCCATCTAGTCTTGCACAGCCTGACGAATCACTTGTACCCGCTGAATGAAATTATGTTATTTGTCCCTATCATCTCATGCATTGATATCCTCCTCTTTCCTAAAGACCATGTCCAATGGATCTCTGGGTAGATAGCCAAAAGGTGTCACAAAAAGTGAGCTTTTTGTAGATGAATGTGTTGCTCAATTGTATGCACGTTACACATAACAAAGCTATTCATCTCGCAACTTGGGATGTTTCCCACAATAGCGTCGCAACAAGTGTACCACCGTGTGGTTGAAAACCTCTATCCTTCGATCATTGTGTGTTGGTAATGGGCATTATGACACAGGTGTTGTCCTTGATGGCAACTCACTCAAATGACAGATCACAATACAGCACGTTAACACCTCAGAGTTAGAGATTAGACTTCACATAATGAAGAAAGAGAGGTATACGTAGGTTAATCATTAGCCAAACCGCGTATACATGTGGGTTCACTGTATACAAGTTGCGTATATGTACACACACACTTTCACAAAAGGAAAAGCACATATACCTTGGAAAACTAATTTTTTGGTCCGAAGTATTTGGTCCATTGTATTTTGATCCATTTTATTGGTCCAAGGCATTGAGTCCAAGGTATTGAACCTAGCTATTTGATCCAAGGTATTGGTCCTAACTGGTTTTTGTCCATTGTATTGAGAAAGGCATAAAACTATAGAAGGAGGAGAAGATCATTGGGCCATGGTACTCAAGTATTAAATATCTGATGAAGAGTGAGATCTAGTATGCAGGTTATTGTGTTATGGTGCATTACTGGACCTGAACTAGGGAGGAACCTTAGTGGTTGATTGAGGATAAGATCTAATGATGGATTAAGATCTTAAGGCGTAAAGTGAACTATCATTATGTTCGTTTTCTCATGAATATTCTAGATCTGGATATTGACGAGTATATTATTGTATAAATGATATGATCTGGGTATAACTTAATTTTGGTATAGTTTCAGAATTATGAATTAATATTTGCAGATGTATACATTGGTTTGATTTCAGGAAAGTGCATATACGCACATGTTCAACATAAGAAAGTAGTGTATAACTTAACATCTATGTTTTAGTTGTTGCTGTTTGTTGCTGTAGTGTTCTGGGTTCTAGAGTGGACTCTAGTTACTGTATTCTGGTGACAAAATTCTAAAATATCAGATTGATGGGTTGTCCAAGTGATTGATTGATTGATGCAGATATATATGATTATTGAATGATGATTGTTGATGGATCCAGTCTGAAAATTTATGAAATGTGGTCCTTGCAAGAAAGGAGAAGGTTGTAGCCTTTTGTAGGTCGACACCTTCATACTACTAAACTTATCAGCTAGTACAAGAGCTAGGGGGTTGTAGCTGACTTCCAGTAGAAACTGGAGAATGAGAGAAGGTTGTAGCCTTTTGCAAGTGGAAGCCTATGTACTGGTATAAGGTTGCACTAATACAAAAATTTTAAACAGAATTTTCTTATTATTAAAAGAAGACAGATATGATTGCAGCAGGTGGTTTTCACCCACATTAGGTTTCCACCTTATATTTTGGTGTTTATGTGTGTTTCTTATGTGTGATTCTTTATTTTCATTTTACTGCATTGTCTAATGAATTGATGATATACTGATTAAATTTCACTACATGATAATTTGAGATCTCTGCATATACAGTGGTTTCATTAAGTATAGTTGTGTGTACATGCTAGTTCATGGAGCTGAAGTAGCGTATACAAATCACTTTTGAAAATTAAATTATTGATATGATAATATTGATTCACAACCCCCCTTATTAGTATTGTTTCCAACAATTGGTATCAGAGTAGGTCCTTTAGAAGAAGCTTGATCACTTCAAGTTAGATCGCTCATCATGAGTAATCAAGAAAGCGAGGAATCCATGAAACTGCGAATATTTTATCGGAGCAACTTTGTTTATTAGAAGGTAAGAACCACATCCTATCTTCAATCTCTTGGATAAAATGTCTGGGAAATCATGGAAGGAGGATATACATTTCCATCAGCAGTTCCTGCAGATACAATAGGTAAAAATGAATTTGAAACCAATGTCAAGGCTGTCAATACATTATTAGGAAGTTTGTCACAATCAAAGTTTGTCAAATTTATTCATCTCAAATCAGCCAAAGAAAGATCAGGCAAAATCGTTCTAAGCTACAAAGGAGACTCTCAGGTAAAACATGTTAAACTACAAGCTCACAGATTTCAATAAGAAACTCTCAAGATGGACAATGATGAAAGTATAGCTAGTTACTTCTTGTGTATAGATGAGGTTGTTAATTGCATGAAGAGACTGGGTGAAGAGATAAACGAAATTACCTTGGTTGAAAAAAAATTAAGATCCTTATCTGCTAAATTTGAATCAAAATTATTTTCCATAGAAGAAAAGCAGGATCTACAGACTATTACTATGACACAACTTCATGGAATGTTAAATGCCTTTGAGATGAGAAAATGAGGTCCATCAAATATGAGAGAAGCCGCATTTAAAGCTTCAACAAAAGGAAAATAAGAACTCAATGAATTAGGACATATTTTAGAAGAAGAAGAGGAAGTAAAATTTTTCAAGAAGCTTCAATAGGGTTCTGGAAGATTCAGAAGTAAACTACCTTTCTAATGTTTTGGATGTGGTTTTTTGGTTGTGTTATATTCTTTCCATTACTAGCCCACATAATTAACCAAGGGGTTAGAGGGGTGGCAAAGCCACCCCTTCATTGCATCGATTGCATAGCTGGGGGGTCACAGGGGGTTTGAGGGGTGTAGGTAACCCCACTCTATGGGGTTCGTGGAAGTGCCACAAAATTTTTTGGTTTTGGGCCCTATGTTAGGTTGAGTCGACCTACCTATGGTTTTGTGCATGATTTTTGCACATGTTTTTTTGGACGCGATGGTTTTCGGTCAATGGTTTTGGACATGATGGTTTTTCGGTCCATGGTATTGGATGCTTCAGCATGTATAAATATGTATTGTAACATTCAAAGGAACATAATGAAAAGTCAAGCTGGTAGTCCCAGATTTGGGATCCAGTGGAAAATCTCTATGTATATGTGTTTTATGTGTTATGCTCTCGCTATTGTTTATTTTTTGTGTTTTGGAATTTGTATGCAGGTAATTTCTCTATGGGTTAAAAGCTACAGTGGTAGAGTCGGTTATTATGTTGCCAAATGTACTCATAAAGATAAATATGATAAAGGGAAGGAATCTACAAAATGGAATAGAAAACAAAGTGTAAGTAAAAAGAGCTACTATACTCATGAAGATAGCAATGGTCTATCAAATAGTGATGAAGATGAAAATAATAATGACTATAGACATCTGATGGCCTATGAAAATGATGAATTTTTGGATGCTTTAGATGAAGATGACCTTTATGAAGAAATGTCTGAACTCAGGATCTATTTAGAAGAAAAGAATATGATTATAGATACCTTGATATACCAGCTTGTTGAAAGAGAAAAACACAATGAAAAACTGGAATGTGAAATTGTGGGTCTAAGAAAGGATCTTGAGAAAACAAAAGCTCTCAATCTTAGATTTTCTAAAGAATCAGAAACCTTAAATGAAATTATCAAAGTGTAGTGTTCTCCTCTGATAAAGATAGGTCTTGGATATACTGAGGAAGCATCTCAGTCATAGAAGTCATCAACCTCTACTAAAATCTATCTTGATGCATGAAAGAGAAATGAGCAATTTGACAATCATCAGCAAAGGCATAAAGGAGATCACCACATAAATTAGGCTCAATTTAATTCAACGATGAATAGAAGCCACAATCAACCATAGGTAAATCAAACCCAATTTGTTTCAAAGGCAAATATCAATAGAAACTACAATCACAAGGTCAGTAGATTCGATAATTGCAGGAACTTCTTTAATGGTAAATGTATCTCATGTCATAATTTTGGACACAAAGCTGCTCAATGTGTTGCTTACAAAACTATCATGACTAGAGGAGCACAAAATCAAATGAATGTGATAGGGATCAGGAAAAGTTCCTATAACAATTTTTCTCTTCTTCAAAATGAAATCGAATTCTCAATCTATAACAACTTTGGCCATGAAGAATCTAAATGCAAGTGTAAATTTCGGCAAATATCTCAAAAGGAACAAACTCCATTAAAAACCAAAGTATGGAGAAAGAAAGAACCATGGGCAGAAAGACGTGGTATAGCCTTGTATGCAGAAGGACAAGAAAAGTAGTGGTACATCGACAATGGATGCCACTGTATTGATACGCCACTATATTAGCCCATGGTATTGATAAGCCACTGTATTAGCCCATGGGATTGTAACAAATCATATTTATAACTTCATAATATCAATGTCAAAGTGGGGCTGAATATCCATGGTTAAGAATCTTGTCATATTGTTATAAAATATTTTGAATTTGAATTGAGTTATGTTTTTTGGGCATGCCATATTGATAAGCGATGGTATCGTAACAAAGTCTATTTAGAGGTTAATAATATCCACGATAAAGGTGTTGAATTAAGAATCTTCTATTACTGATATAAAATATTTTGGTTGTGAAATAAATTATGGTTTTGAGCATGTGGTATTAATAAGCCATCGTATTGGTCCATGGTATTGTAACAAATCATATTCTCAAGTTAATAATAAAATCAAAATATAACAAATTAAATTTTACTTTTTTTATTACTTTAACTTTTTATTATTAATTGAACCAACATTGTCTCTTTGGCTCAAAATTACTACTTTAAAACAAATTATTTTTTGAGAAACATTATTAAACGAAGTGGCCATGATTGTCTATACTAACTTAAAATAAGTGTAATAATAATATATATATATATAAAAGAGAAACTAACATCGAAAAAAAATTGAAGGGGACAAAAGTTCAGACCTCAAAAATAAAAGTGACATTTTGAAACCAATAACATGAAAATAATGTTTATAAACCCATCCCGGTGCCCACGCCCATGCCCATAGCCGGTCTTCGCGGCTGCAAACAAAGACGGGTCTAGCGGACGCTCACAACGACATGGTGTCCACTTAAATATGGCCGACATACCCCCTTACATTTAGTAAATACAAGTACTATTCATGTACTTGTATTTAGAACCTAGGGATCTTTCTCTCATCATTGATTTCACTCATCTTCACCCATTGGACTCAGGTAAACTATACCTAAAACTTTTGCCAAGTTTGGAAATATGGCTGGATCTTCATCATCTTCTTCAGACCACGCCTCTAATTTTATAGATGGAAATATCGTTTCTTTCAATTCGTCAGACGACGGACGTGCAGAAGTTCTGAAAATAGGAGTTCCGCGGTGGACTAGAAAACCAGAAAGGTCTTCTTTGATGGCCCAACATAATAATACCACCTATAAGCAGAAGCGAAAGGGGATAAATATTGGAGCAGTTGAGTTCGATGAAATAAGTGGTCCGAAATTTAGGGCTCCAACGAATTCAGAAAGTTATTTACAGATTAAAAGTGGGAATGAGGCACAATTGTCTGTAATGAATGGAGCCGAGGAAGCGTCTATGGAATGTGGTTGTTGTTATTGGCCATATCGATCTGAAAGAATGCTACAGTGTCGAAGTGGACATTGGTTTTGTTTCAAATGTATAAGGAAGCAAGTCGATCAAATCATTTATGGAGGTGTCAAGGCGGATGACTATTTATCCTGTATGGCTATTGGTGATTGCAAAGAGTCAATTCCTTTCTCAGACATCAAGAGAGCTCTTCCAGATGATGTTATCGAGAGATATGAACATCGCGTGGCCGAACAGGCTGTAGTTGAAGCCAAAATTGAAGTTCTTGTTTATTGGCCATTCTGTAACATTCCATATGAAATAGACAACTGTCTACAGGTGTTCGATTGTCCAAACCCTAAATGTTTAGTCGCTTCATGTATTGAATGCAAGAAGGTGAGTCACTCACCATTACCATGTGAAGAGGTTGACAAAAATTCTGAGACTGCTGTTCGTAGGGCAGTAGAAGAGAGTATGACAAAAGCTGTCATAAGAGAATGTAACATTTGCCACGCGGAGTTAATCAAGACGTCTGGATGCAATAAAGTGAGATGTCAGTGTGGAAACATAATGTGTTACATTTGCAGACAGACAGTTTCGTATTCGGATGAGTCGCGTCATTTTTGCAATTGTCCTCGATACAGTGGAGCGCCGGGGAAACCTTGTGAAGTATGCAACAGGTGTAGCTATATAGGAGAATGAGATCGAAGATAATGCGGCTCTGGCGGCTAGGGAGGAAGCATTGAAGGAATTGATAGACAGCAAAACTGAGTTGGTTGATGTGGAAATTGGGCCTCCCCTAAAAAGGCGAAGACGACAACGTCAAACTGATTTGCTTGACGTGGAAATTGTTCTTGCGCTCAGAAGGCTAACACGACAACGTCCGGCAGAGCAGCAGGGGCATCGTATACAAGGTTTGCCTCGATACGGAATTACACCTCTACCAGAATTCCAAGCACACGGTTATCGACGTGCAAATATGGCCGTAATTGCACCACCACGTACACCAGAATTCTTGAGATTTGGTGAGCATAAAGGAAACATGGTTGTACCTCAAGCGTTACGTCAGGCAGAATTCTTCAGATTTGGTAATCATCTGGCAAGCGTGGGTGTACCTGCAATGTTACCTTCGCAACAATTCTTCAGATTTGGCAATCAAGTCCCAAACATGGCTGTACGTGCACCGATATCCCCGCCCGAATTCTTATGATCCGGCTATCAGGTTGCAAACACAGCTGTATCTCCATCAGATTTCTTCAGTTTTGGTGATGTCAATCAAACTCTATATCAAGTTGCAAACGGTGTTGTACCGCCGCCGGACTTCTTCATATCTGATAATGGTTACCAGCAATAAAACATGGCTATACATCAACTGCTACCAACCACACAATCTTTCAGACTGGATGATCACAATGAAAACATGGGCATCCCTCCACTGCTGCGTCCCCAAGACGACTTCAGAACTGGTTATCAGCTTTCAGACATATCTGTACCTCCACCGTTACCTTCATCTCATTTCTTCAGATTTGGTCATCATGATCACCTGACAAAACGTGGCAGTACCTCAACCAAATTTCATTGAACATGGGATTGAGCTTGCCAACGGTGATTTAAAAACTCAAGAAGATCCCGGCCGTGATGAACAAGTATCAGAAGACGGATACGCAATTGGTATCCATGTGGCATTTAGATATAACTAGCTATACAGTAATAAGTTCTCTTAGCGTGTTTTCACACAGATAATGACAGAATTCAGTTGTCAAGCGAATTTTAGCATTAGAATTAAACTATTGTTATCGTTGGCTGTCATTTAGTTTTTGAAATAAACTATTGTTATAGTTGGATGTCAATTAGTTTTGAAAGAAAATATGCAGTATCCATTTATCTTGCATGGTATATGTTATTGTTCTTGCGGGATTAATGTCTCTCATTTAGTTTTGTAAAATAATGCAGGATCCACTTCTCTCGCATTATATTTTGTACTTAGAACAAGATCATTTCATGTTATCATTTGAAGTTATCATTTTCTATTAATGCTTTGATTGCAAATGTATGATTGCAAATGTATGTAATATTTTGAGTATTAATCTTATGTTGATGAAGCAAATTAGCCTGTTGGTACTATATTTTTGCACATGCACACAGAGAGAGAGCGAAGCTTCACATGGGATTCACCACAAGACTAGAACTTGGAAACCATCAAGGACGAATGTGGACAACTTGAACATATCTCGTAGTGATACTACGAATCTAGGTGGTGCAGTTTTCCAATGAGTTGGGTGATAATCTTTGGATCTGCATATGGTTGGGTGGAAATCTTTGGATATTCTTAGTTTCACTAGATGTCTTCTTTCTCACAAATGAGTACTTCATATCTGCATTGTTTTATATAATTTCTTATTTAATTTAATGGTGTTTGGATGCAAATACTTTCTAGCTTAAGTTTAGTGAAATAATATTCTTGAAGTATTATTTAAGTGTTGTGTATTTGTTATAGTGAAATAGTTTTTTAGATATATTATTTATTGAATAATTCAAGATTAATTTATCGATTAAAGAAAGAATGTTTTATTTTTTTTTGGTAAATGTGGTGTAGGTCTAGCTACATCATGGTCATATCCAAGGATAACACCCAAACAAAGTGGGGAATTGAACACCACTTAAAATCTAGGAGTGCCTTAATAGTGCATGAGATCATCATCTATCAAAGAACCCATGGACTCCTTTTGAGAATAGGACTCCTTTTGAGAATAGTTAAATACTCTCGAAGCCACAAAACAATTGTGTCTAGCATTTTGTACTTGTTAAGCATTAGTTTAAAATTTTGATAGTTATTTTACATAAATTAGATGAAATTATTTTTCCTTGTTAAATTAATTTATTCTTGGACGTGAATTATGTATGAATTAGTTATCTATTAGGGATTGAATTTTTCTCTCTAACCCTTGATAATGTGTTGGTATTAGTAGTAACTTAGGGTTAGTTGATGAAAACTACCACAACTATAATGCAAATTCCACATAAGAAAACAAGAGACAACATGGATGAGTAGGTACCGACACATAATGATGACATCATAGGATGATGTGGCATGGTAATGTGACAAGGATGATGGGCCTTGAAGATGTGGCATATTGACATGGCTTGGCCATGTGCCATGCTTTTGTGATTGATTTGGAAATGAATGATAAAACCAGATGTATGTGAAAATCCTTAAAGGGAGAAAGCAAATTAACCTATTTTTAGAATAGTATTTTAGACTCCAACCTAGATAAACATCTACTAATATGGATCCAAGATCTACATTAAGTGATGTTTCCCTTGTTGTAGTTGAAAGGTGTAAATTAGATAAAGAAAAACAATATAAGCCCTTGTTAGTATAGCTGACCATGGGAACTAAGAGAAAAGTGACTAGAATCTAATGTTGGACACATGGTATTATCTAGAAGGTTAATGGTTTCTAGTGTGTTGGCAATGACGAAAACAGGATCAACATGGAGGTTTATGGCAGCTTATGTTAACACTTATACGATTTATCTGTCAATATGAGGGTGTCCTATGTTTGTTGCAGTCAATAGGAGACAATCACCATAGTAGCAATCTTATTGTAGAAGCCATAAAATTATAAGTATGGTGGTTGGCTGTCTAGGATTCCATGTACAAGATAAGGGCTAAGGTTGCAAAAACATCTGACCTTGTCCGCTGGAAAGTGCTTTGAAAGAGGTTTCCAACGGTTTGGAAGTTTCCAAATGGCTTCCTAGATAAAAAATTATGCACTCCTGAAGTGAGGATCTTGAAGTACAAAGCACGCAAAAATATTGAAGCAAACCAGCATATCAAGACCTCAAAAATTTGTAACCTCAATCATATTCCTTTTTAATAAAGTTTTGACCTAAGAATAGGAAATTAGGGAAGAATATTGGAGGCATAAGAAATATTAGAGGTAATAATTTGCTGCAAAGTAAAAGGTTGAGGGACCCTTTTCTCACCTCCATTAGGACACATGGCAATAGGTGATTGGCCTTGTGAACTTGGCGAGGAAGATGATGTCATCGTGATGTGGCAGTATAGAGGACAGGTGGCATTCATATTCACCATTTTGGGTGCTTCGTGTGGTAAATCCTTGTGAGACATGTCACCACTAATGAGGCACCACATGGAGTTGATGACATCAACATGGCCTCATCTCATAGGTTAGAATTTTAGAGATTGGAGCTTTCATAACTCTTCTCTAATTACTTTATGGGAATGTTTGATCCCACGTGTGAAGCTCTGATGTGACTATAACATGGTCATGGGAGACCCAAAGGACCAAGGATGTACAGAAGATTGAGCATCCAAGTGTTAAGGAGTAGTTTAGAGGAAGGAGACATCATAACTTAGTTACGTTAGCAGTTTGGAAAATTTACAATGGAGGGATCTTCTGAGGGAGTGTGTAGGACCTAAGTGTTGTGAATACATTACGTTGGAAGTGATTCAAAGGTCATAATTTCATAACTTCTCCGTAACCAAGTTGTGAGAAAGTTTTGGTGCCTAGGAGCTCCGATGTTGGTGGCTCGTGGTTATGGAAGCCCGAAAGAGTCAAGGATGTGAGCTACAACACAAAAATATAGGCCCTCGACAAGGGCCTTAAGGCATTAGGACTTGAATATTATGCCCCCGGTCATCACAATCCTTCCTATGGAGAAATGTGATAAAATGGCTAAGCACAAGGAGTTAAAAGAAAATTGGATTTTACAATTTCATAAGGTCCTTTTAATAAAATATATGAAATAAAAGGGCTTTGATAGTTTACCACAAAGGAGTATTGAACATTGGATGGATGGGTAGCTGAGTAAACGTGGACAAAGGAGTTCATTGATGAAGTTAATGGTGACTATGGAGATCACTGTGTAAGGGTGACAAGGACTAGGATTCTTAGGGAAGAATAATTGGACTTGTCTTCATTTTGAAAGAAATCCATCTCTCATCTCTCATGCACCTCTTTTAGAAATCATTGAACAATAAAGAAGCCATGTAGAAGTATAGTCAATCTCTATGAGCCATGAATAAGGATGGGGAGTCTCATTGGAGTCTCTACCTGGACTGAGATTAAATTATCAGCATGGAGAATAAGAGAGTGAGATAATGAAGTCAAGGGAGACCATTCTCATGTTTTAATGCAGTGGAATGATTTATGAAAAGAGAGGCAAAAAAAGAATGAAGTACCATGCCAGGAGTACACTCTGCTCAGTGTAGATAGTGAAAACACTGTGCTCAATGTAGCATACAAACAAAACTCAATATTTCTATTGAGAAAATGGGGAATACAGTATTTTCCTGTATCTACTAAAGAGATTAGAGAAATGTGTGTGAAAGTTCAACAAATAGAACAAGTGTTGAACTAAAGCAAAGTAGTGCAGAAAGCTTGTGAAATAGGTGGTCAAGTGGTGAGCACATGCAATTTAGTGTAGAAGAATGAGTATAATGTGTTGCAAAAGAGTGAGAAGAGGATACCGTGTTGTTGTGTGAGGCAGAGAGACCCTGCGGAATAGTAGCAGATCAAGAGTAGAATACTAAGTGAACTAGATTGGTATTTCTTTGTATATGTAACTGCCCTTGTTTATAGTTTGAAACTTGCATGAAAGGTAAAACAGTGGCTAGAGTATGTAGTGGCTTGCATTCATAAGAGGTTCATGCCTCTTGGCAAGTGGGTGCATTCCATTTTAAGGAGAAAAGTGCCTCCTAATAGTGGGTTTTCATAGAAAAATTGTTGTAATTAAGTAGGTGCTTGATTTACATCATAATAAAAAATAGATTGGTTGTTTTTTTGCGTTGGGTCCATGTAAAAATATCAATGTCAATATGTGTATGTTGCTCATGTGATGGATTGTATGTACATGTGATCCACGTGGATATTCGTGGCTACCCACCAATTCCACTTGGACCCCAACCATTGTTTCCTTCAGTTTTTCGATTTCGTTATTTGCAACACAATTTACTATTTTTGGCAGTTTTTTATGTCTTGAACTTTTGGAGCCATTTTGAGGCCCTAAACGATGTTTTTTGAAAAAAATGGGACAACTAGTGGTGCATGAACTATTTTGTTCCTCCCAAAGTTGTATTCCTCAGATATATCTTTGTAACGAGCTATTGTGTGCGTCAAATGGAGATCGTATGCCAACGTTACGACCCCCGGAAGTTCATGTACCAATTTATTCAAAATGGGGCCCATAGTTTGGTGAATCATCTAGTAGAGTTAGAGTTCTGGATGATTAGGGTTTTACATTACTTCTCAATAATAAATAGGCCTTCGTGCCTCTTTGTAAGAAAGTTTTGAGGCATGTAGCCACCACATCTCTCCTCAGAGATAAGTTACCATTGCGTGAGATAGTTTATTTCCATTTTTGTTTGTACGCATATTTCAGTATTTTACATTAATGAAATGAAGTGTTATTTTTGTTGTATCTTTGTATTGATGGTTATCTTTGTAATTTTTTGTGTTCCTATTTGAATTTGGAAGAGTGGTGTCAGATTGGTATGCTGTTTCTCTGTTTTTCTTTGCATGTCCCTAACAAGGTCGAGATATAATGGGTTAGAGCTTGAACTGGTCGAACCTTTTCAAGACCAGCCTCGCAAATCCCAACGTCCTCCCATGGTAGATCAAAACAAAGATGAGGGGGTAGGAGATCCTATCAAAATCTTTCTCGAAGAGACCCTTGAGCGACAAAGGAATGTGATGACGGACAACTTTGCCCAGATCCTTCAGCGGCTTCTTAGCGGTGACACATCTACTTCTAGGAGCTACTCTGGAGGTGCCACACCATTTAAGGTACATGTTAACTTTGAAATTCCCATATTCGAGGGTCAAATAGGTGTAGATGCTATAGATAAATGGTTAAATCTGCTAGAAGGGTATTTTTCTATTGATGATTTTTCTAGCTGGGAAAAGATTACATTTTCTCTTCTCGATCTAAAAAAATGTGGTTGTTATTATTGGCCATTTCAGATCTACAGTGTCGAAGTGGGCATTGGTTTTGTTTCAAATGTATAAGGAAGCAAGTCGATCAAATCATTTATGGAGGTGTCAAGGCGGATGACTATTTACCCTGTATGGCTATTGGTGATTGCAAAGAGTCAATTCCTTTCTCAGACATCGAGAGAGCTCTTCCAGATGATGTTATCGAGAAATATGAACAAGCGTGGCCGAACAGGCTGTAATTGAAGCCAAAATTGAAGGTCTTGTTTATTGCCCATTCTGTAACATTCCATATGAAATAGACAACTGTCTACAGGTGTTTGATTGTCCAAACCCTAAATGTTTAGTCGCTTCATGTATTGAATGCAAGAAGGTGAGTCATTCACCATTACCATGTGAAGATGTTGACAAAAATTCCGAGACTGCTGTTCGTAGGGCAGTAGAAGAGAGGATGAAAAAAGCTGTTATAAGAGAATGTAACATTTGCCACGCGGAGTTAATCAAGATGTCTGGATGCAATAAAGTGAGATGTCCGTGTGGAAACATAATTTTTTACATTTGCAGACAGACAGTTTCGTATTCGGATCACTCGCGTCATTTTTGCAATTGTCCTTGATACAGTGGAGCGCCAGGGAAACCGTGTGAAGTATGTAACAGGTGTAGCTATATAGAGAATGAGATCGAAGATAATGTGGCTCTTGCGGCTAGGGAGGAAGCATTGAAGGAATTGATCGACAGCAAAACTGAGTTGCTTGATGTGGAAATTGGGCCTCCCCTAAAAAGGCGAAGACGACAATGTCAAACTGATTTGCTTGACGTGGAAATTAGTCTTCCGCTCAGAAGGCTAACACGACAACCTCCCGCAGAGCAGCAGGGGCATCGTATACAAGGTTTGCCTCGATACGGAATTACACCTCTACCAGAATTCCAAGCACACGGTTATCGACGTGCAAATATGGCTGTAATTGCACCACCACGTACACCAGAATTCTTGAGATTTGGTGAGCATAAAGGAAAAATGGTTGTACCTCCAACGTTACGTCAGGCAGAATTCTTCAGATTTGGTAATCATCTGGCAAGCGTGGGTGTACCTGCAATGTTACCTTCGCAACAATTCTTCAGATTTGGCAATCAAGTCCCAAACATGGTTGTACGTGCACCGATATCCCCGCCCGAATTCTTAAGATCCGGTTATCAGGTTGCAAACACAGCTGTATCTCCATCAGATTTCTTCAGTTTTGGTGATGTCGATCAAACTCTATATCAAGTTGCAAACGGTTTTGTACCGCCGCCGGACTTCTTCATATCTGATAATGGTTACCAGCAAGAAAACATGGCTATACATCAACTGCTACCAACCACACAATCTTTCAGACTGGATGATCACCATGAAAACATGGGCATCCCTCCACTGCTGCGTCCCCAAGACGACTTCAGAATTGGTTATTAGCTTCCAGACATATCTTTTCCTCCACCGTTACCTTCATCTCATTTCTTCAGATTTGGTCATCATGATCACCTGACAAACGTGGAAGTACCTCAACCAAATTTCATTGAACATGGGATTGAGCTTGCCAACGGTGATTTAAAAGCTCAAGAAGATCCCGGCTGTGATGAACAAGTATCAGAAGACGGATACGCAATTGGTATCCATGTGGCATTTAGATATAACTAGCTATACACTAATAAGTTCTCTTAGCGTGTTTTCACACAGATAATGACAGAATTCAGTTGTCAAGCGAATTTTAGCATTAGAATTAAACTATTGTTATCGTTGGCTGTCATTTAGTTTTTGAAATAAACTATTTTTATAGTTGGATGTCAATTAGTTTTGAAAAAAAATATGCAGTATCCATTTATCTTGCATGGTATATGTTATTGTTCTTGCGGGATTAATGTCTCTCATTTAGTTTTGTAAAATAATGCAGGATCCACTTCTCTCGCATTATATTTTGTACTTAGAACAAGATCATTTCATGTTATCATTTGAAGTTATCATTTTCTATTAATGCTTTGATTGCAAATGTATGATTGCAAATGTATGTAATATTTTGAGTATTAATCTTATGTTGATGAAGCAAATTAGCCTGTTGGTACTATATTTTTGCACATGCACACAGAGAGAGAGCGAAGCTTCACATGGGATTCACCACAAGACTAGAACTTGGAAACCATCAAGGACGAATGTGGACAACTTGAACATATCTCGTAGTGATACTACGAATCTAGGTGGTGCAGTTTTCCAATGAGTTGGGTGATAATCTTTGGATCTGCATATGGTTGGGTGGAAATCTTTGGATATTCTTAGTTTCACTAGATGTCTTCTTTCTCACAAATGAGTACTTCATATCCGCATTGTTTTATATAATTTCTTATTTTATGATGTTTGGCTGCAAATACTTTCTAGCTTAAGTTTAGTGAAATAATATGCTTGAAGTATTATTTAAGTGTTGTGTATTTGTTATAGTGAAATAGTTTTTTTTTATTTAGATATATTATTTATTGAATAATTCAAGATTAATTTATAGTTTAAGGTAAGTATGTTTTATTTTTTTGGTAAATGTGGTGTAGGTGGAGCTACATCATGGTCATGTCCAAGGATAACACCCAAACAAGGTGGCGAATGAACACCTGACTTAAAATCTAGGAGTGCCTTAATAGTGCATGAGATCATCATCTATCAAAGAACACATGGACTCCTTTTGAGAATAGGACTCCTTTTGAGAATAGTTAAATACTCTTGAAGCCACAAAACAATTGTGTCTAGCATTTTGTACTTGTTACAAATTACTTTAAAATTTTGATAGTTATTTTACATAAATTAGATGAAATTATTTTTCCTTGTTAGATTAATTTATTCTTGGACATGAATTATGTATGAATTCTTTATCTATTTGGGATTGAATTTTTCTCTCTAACCCTTGATAATGTGTTGGTATTAGTAGTAACTTAGGGTTAGTTGATGACATGGATGAGTAGGTACAAACACATAAGAAAACAAGAAATGACATGGATGAGTAGGTACAGACACATAATGATGACATCATAGGATGATGTTCCATGGTAATGTGACAAGGATGATGGGCCTTGAAGATGTGGCTTATTGACATGGCTTGCCCATGTGCCATGCTTTTGTGATTGATTTGGAAATGAATGATAAAACCAGATGTATGTGAAAACCCTTAAAGGGAGAAAGCAAATTAACCTATTTTATAGAATATTATTTTAGACTCCAACCTAGATAAACATGTACTAATATGGGTCCAAGATCTACATTAAGTGATGTTTCGCTTGTTGTAGTTGAAAGGTGTAAATTAGATAAAGGAAAACAATATAAGCCCTTGTTAGTATAGCTGACCATGGGAACTAAGAGAAAAGTGACTAGAATCTAATGTTGGACACATGGTATTATCTAGAAGGCTAATGGTTGCTAGTGTGTTGGCATTGATGAAAACAAGATCAACATGGAGGTTTATGGCAGCTGATGTTAACATTTATATGATTTATTTGTCAATATGAGGGTGTCCTATGTTTGTTGCAGTCAATAGGACATAATCACCATAGTAGCAATCTTATTGTAGAAGCCATAAAATTATGAGTATGGTGGTTGGGTGTCCAGGATTCCATGTACAAGATAAGGGCTAAGGTGCCAAAAACATCGGACCTTCTCCACTGTAAAGTGCTTTCAAAGAGGTTTCCAATGGTTTGGAAGTTTGCAAATTGCTTCCTAGATA
Organism: Pinus taeda; assembly: GCA_000404065.3. Taxonomy (NCBI): domain Eukaryota; kingdom Viridiplantae; phylum Streptophyta; class Pinopsida; order Pinales; family Pinaceae; genus Pinus; species Pinus taeda. The sequence goes on along the minus strand of APFE031422149.1, from coordinate 50,537 downwards.
AAAAATTATTCACTCCTGAACTGAGGATCTTGAAGTACAAAGCAGGCCAAAATATTGAAGCAAACCAACATATCAAGACCTCAAAAATTTGTAACCTCAATCATATTCCTTTTTAATTAAGTTTTGACCTAAGAATAGGAACGTAGGGAATAATATTGGAGGGAGAAGAAATATTAGAGGTAATAATTTGCTGCAAAGTAAAAGGTTGAGGGACCCTTTTCTCACCTCCATTACGACACATGGCAATAGGTTCTTGGCCTTCTGAACTTGGCCAGGAAGATGATGTCATCATGATGTGGCAGTATAAGTGGCATTCATATTCACCATTTTGGGTGCCCTCATGTGGTAAATCCCTGTGAGACATGTCACCACTAATGAGGCACGACATGGAGTTGATGACATCAACTTGGCCTCATCTCAGAGGTTAGAATTTTAGAGGTTGGAGTTTTCATAACTCTTGTTTAATTACTTTATGGGAATGTTAACTCTTGTCTAATTACTTTATGGGAATGTTGGATCCCATGTGTGAAGCTCTGATGTGACTGTAACATGGTTGTGGGAGACCCAAAGGACCAAGGATGTAGAGCAGATTGAGCATCCAAATGTTATGGAGTAGTTTAGAGGAAGGAGACATCATAACTTAGTTATGTTAGCAGTTTGGAAAATTTACAGTGGAGGGATCTTCTGAGGGAGTGCGTAGGACCTAAGTGTTGTGAATACATTACATTGAAAGTGATTCAAAGGTCATAATTTCATAACTTCTCCATAACTAAGTTGTGAGAAAGTTTTGGTGCTTAGGAGCTTCGATGTTGGTGGCTCTCTGTTATGGAAGCCCGAAAGAGTCAAGGATGTGAGCTATAACAGAAAAATATAGGCCCTCCATAAGGGCCTTAAGGCATTAGGACTTGAATATTATGCCCCGGTCATGACACTCCTTCCTATGGAGAAATGTGATAAAATGGTTAAGCACAAGGAGTTAAAAGAAAATTGGATTTTACAATTTCATAAGGTCCTTTTAATAAAAGATATGAAATAAAAGGGCTTTGATAGTTTACCACAAAGGAGTATTGAACATTGGATGGATGGGTAGCTGAGTAAACGTGGACAAAGGAGTTCATTGATGAAGTTAATGGTGACTATGGAGATCACTGTGTAAGGGTGACAAGGACTAGGATTCTTAGGGAAGAATTATTGAACTTGTCTTCATTTTGAAACAAATCCATCTCTCATCTCTCATGCACGTCTTTTAGAAATCATTGAACAATAAAGAAGCCATGTAGAAGTATAGTCAATCTCTATGAGCCATGAATAAGGATGGGGAGTCTCATCGGAGTATCTACGTGGATTAAGATTAAATTCTTAGCATGGAGAATAAGAGAGTGAGATAATGAAGTGAATTGAGACCATTCTCATGTTTTAATGCAACAGAATGATTTATGAAAAGAGAGGCAAAAAAAGAATGAAGTACCATGCCAGGAGTACACTCTGCTCAGTGTAGACAGTGAAAACAGTGTGCTTAGTGTAGCATACGAGCAAAACTCAATATTTCGATTCAGAAACTGGGGAATACAATATTTTCCTGTATCTACTAAAGAGATTAGATAAATGTGTGTGAAAGTTCAACAAATAGAACAAGTGTTGAACTGAAGCAAAGTAGTGCAAAAAGCTTGTGAAATAGGTGGTCAAGAGGTGAGCACATGCAATTTAGTGTAGAAGAATGAGTATAATGTGTTGCAAAAGAGTGAGAAGAGGATAGCCTGTTGTTGTGTGAGGCAGAGAGACCCTGTGGAATAGTAGAGAATCAAGAGTAGAATACTAAGTGAACTAGATTGGTATTTCTTTGTATATGTAATTGCCCTTGTTTATAGTTTGAAACTTGCATGAAAGGTAAAACAGTGGCTAGAGTATGTAGTGGCTTGCATTCATAAGAGGTTCATGCCTTTTGGCAAGTGGGTGCATTCCATTTTAAGGAGAAAAGTGCCTCCTAATAGTGGGTTTTCACAGAAAAATTGTTGTAATTAAGTAGGTGCTTGATTTACATCATAATAAAAAATAGATTGGTGGTTTTTTCGCTTTGGGTTTCCACGTAAAATTATCAATGTCTATCTATGTATGTTGCTCATGTGATGGATTGTATGTACATGTGATCCAGGTGGATATTCGTGGCCACCCACCAATTCCACTTGGACCCCAACCATTGTCTCATTCGGTTTTTTAGTTTCGTTATTTGCAACACAATTTACTATTTTTGGCAGTTTCTTGGGTCTTGAACTTCTGCAGCTGTTTTGAGGCTCTAAACGATGTTTTTTGAAGAAAATGGGACAACTAGTGGTGCGTGAACTATTTTGTTCATACCAAAGTTGTAGTCCTCGGATATATCTTTGTAACGAGCTATCGTGTGCGTCAAATGGAGATCATAGAGCTTGAATTGGTCGAACCTTTGCAAGAGCAACCTCGCAAATCCCGACGTCCTCCCATGGTAGATGAAGACAAAGATGAGGGGGTAGAAGATCCTATCAAAATCTTTTTCAAAGAGACCGTTGAGCGACAAAGGAATGTGATGACGGACAACCTTGCCCAGATCCTTCAGTGATTTCTTGGGGGTGACACATCTACTTCTAGTAGCTACTCTGGAGGTGCCACACCATTTAAGGTACATGTTAACTTTGAAATTCCCATATTTGAGGGTCGGATAGATGTATACGCTATAGATAAATGGTTAAATCTGCTAGAAGGGTATTTTTCTATTGATGATTTTTCTAGCTGGGAAAAGATTACTTTTTCTCTTCTCAAATCCGCCACCCACATCAAGGACTCGTTGGAAAGTTACTGTGAGTAGAAGGATGAAAGTATGGCCTCAATATTTTCAACTGCACCCAGTTGGAATTTATTCCAGAATTCCATCAAGGAGTATTACTACCCTATCAAAAGCTATGAGGATAAATATGTAAAGCGGAACACGCTACGACAAGGAAGGGACCAAGATGTTCCGGAGTTTATCAATATTTTTCATGCTCTTCGCACAAAGTTGGGTATCAAGGATTTTAAGCTACATGTGGTACTCAAATACCATGGTTACCTACATGGGTACATCAAGGACGAGATGGACATATTAGACATCTCCTCCCTCATCACAGCCTACTGATTCATTGCCAAGATTAAGAAGAAGTTTAAATAGAACAAGTGAGTCTTTGGATCTGCAAATATGAAGAAAGGGAAAGGCACCAATAAACTACTGAATAAAGTACAAAGCCAAGGAGGTGTGGACCAAAACACCCCAACAAAGCCATAAGCAGAGAACAACACCACGAAGCTGAAGAAGGACAGAAGAAAGTGGTGTGAGCGTCACGAGAAGCAGTCATTAGTGGTTGAGCTAAAGTCTTCAGAATCAGATGCATGTTCAGACTCTAATTCAGAAGTTGATAAGAGGAATGAGAAAGGGAACCAAATTATTGATGTGTAGACCAATCCCACTATTGCCACCACGAAGATCCAAAAGGAGTAACCCGTATATCTAGAGGAGGAGGAGCTACTCTTCCACTCTGAGATGTGGAGAAAGGGCTCCTCGCTACAGTTCATTGTCGACAACGGAAGCCAATAGAACCTCATTTTGGTAGATTTCATGAAGTGGTTGGGCTTACTGACCCCACCACATGCGTAACTGTACACCATCGGGTGGCTTCACCAAGGACAGTGTCACCTTCCATACAACATCAAGCCCTTCATTGATGTTTGTGATGTATTATTAAGCAAATCATACCTATGGAAGTGACATGTTGTATATGAGTTAAGGCCTCGTGATATTATTGGTACTTTGGGAAATAAGTTGTATAGGATACTAGAGGTAGCACAACCTACTGAAAAGCAATACAGTAAGCTCATTTCCAAAACTGGGAAATTTGTTTTCTTGATGATACACCCTCAAGGAAAGAAGAAGACGGTGGCCACTACCTCTAGAAAAGACCCCTCCGCATGACAACTATAGATGGACAAGGTCATGCAGGAGTATGAGGACATATTCACCTCCCCCGTAGGGGCTCCTCTATACTGTCAGGTGAAGCACTCCATCGATCTGAGCATAGGTGTCTTGCTTCCCAATGGACCTATCTGTAGGTGTTCTGCTCTAGAGAACGATGAAATCAAAAGGAATATTTAGGAGCTATTGTAGAAAGGTCACATCCAACTGAGTTCTTCGCCTTGTGGGAGCCTGATTGTGTTGGTATAGGAAAAGGATGGGACTTGGAGACTCTTTCCGGAACAGGTACCCGATCCCATGGATTGATAACCTTCTAAACCAGATCAAGGTGAAAAAATATTTCATCAAGATCAATTTTAAGTTAGGATATCATCGAGTACAAATATAACACTCTCATGTGTGGAAGACTACCTTCAGAGCCAAGGAGAGCCTTTCTGAATGGTTGGTTATGCCTTTCAGGTTGCTGAATGCTCCTGGAACCTTCATGAGGCTAATGGATGACATCTTGTGGCCATTCACCAACTTATTTGTGATGACATCCTAATATTGAGCTAGAGTTGGGAAGAGCACCTCCACTACATACGTCAGGTTGTCCAACGCCATGGCAACACAACTTATGTGCTAATTTGGAGAAATACACTTTTGGCATGACCCAAATTCAGTATTTGGGATTCACTATTGATTAATAGGGGGTACATGTGGATCAAACCAAGATCCAAGTCATTTAGGATTTTCCATCTCCAACCACTCTGATAGAGCTCTGCAACTTTCTAGGTCTTGCCAACTTCTATCATAGGTTTGTGTTGGGATTTTCTCATATCACTTGGCCCTTGAGTCAAGTCACCAAGGGAGAAGTGAAAGAAAAATTCTTTTGGTTTGAAACTAAACATAAGGCATTCACAAAGTTGAAACATCACCTATTCTCGGCAACAATGCTCGCATTATCATACTTGCAACAACCCTTTGAGATCTATATAGATGTCTCTGACTATGCTATTAGGGTAGTCCTTACTCAGCACATGCATCAAGTGGCATATCACAGTGAGACACTTTTAGACACAGTATGGAAGTATCCCCCTTATGACAAAGAGGTGTATTCCATTGTGCAGGCAATCTGGTAATGGAAGCATTATATTTTGGCGAAGGAAATAGTCATCCACACATACCACTGGCCCCTACCATTCATACAAATGCAAGGGAAGTTGTAGAACGATTGCCATCAGAGGTGGTCTACATACCTGCAACAGTTCCATTTGAATATCAAGTATAAGAAGGGAAGCACCAATAATGTTGTAGATTGCCTCAGTTGGCCATCGATCATCGTGTTAACCATCGTGCTCAACTCTTGTGGGCACGAGACTTTTGATTGGCCACTTCTCTACAAAAGCAACTTGGAATTCAGCCACACATACCAAACACTCTTATAGGAGAAACATGTTCCATATTTTCACCTTCAGGATTCCATGTTATGCCACCTGTGTCACCTTTGTGTTCCTTCAAGCGAGCATGCCAAGATGATTTTGGAATGTCAGGGTCGAGAAAATAGTGGTATTATTGCATAAGTATTTCTATTGGTCAAATCTTCAATTAGATGTCATGAAGTACATGAGATCTTGGACTCCCTATGCCATTGCCAAACTAACCATGAGGAAGCAAGGCCTCTATATTCTTCTGCCTACCCCTAGTCAACCTTGGGAATCCATCTCCATGGATTATATGCCAGGCCTTCCTTCTACTAAGCATGGAAACGATTGTGCTATTGTTGCTACTGATAGGTTCTAAAAAATGGCCATTATGGTGGCCTGCAAGTACAATATCACAGCAGAAGCCATTGCTAAACTCTTCCTTGAACATTTGCGGGTACGCATTGGGACCCCACAGTCTATCATCTTAGATCGAGACAACAAGCTTCTCAGTACATTTTGGTCGAGTCTCTGGTCGATGGACACCAAACTCACTAAGTCCACAACCTTCAATCCCAAACTGATGACCAAACAGAGGTAGTAACCGGGTTGATCATAGACATTATGTGCATGTACAAGTCAAATCATCCATGCACATGGGATGAGAGCCTTAGCTATGTTCAGTACAACTATAACCGGGTTCTCCATAGCTCGACTAGCCACAACCATTTTTAGGTAGGCTTGGGATTCTAGCCACTATGTCCCATTGGGGTGGCCATGCCATTTGTAGCTACTCAAGCAGATTTAGCTCATGTCCAATTTGAAACAGATAAGGTAAACCACTTCATTGCACACATCTATTATATTCGCCAATAGGTCCATGACATTATGGAGAAATCAAATGGCAAGTACAAGCAGCGGCATGATCAACATTGGGTGCCACACAAGTTTCTGGTGGGCAACAAAGTCTAGTTGCATTTGCAAAGACGACATGTTATTGGAGCCTATCAGAAACTTAAGAAACTTTGATATGGTCCTTAGACCATTACCAAGGATGTAGGAGATAATGCATTTGATCTCAACATTCCCCCAGTCCTTGGCCTGCACCCAGTGTTCAATATGCACCACCTTCGGCCATACTTTCCACCATTACTAGACACATCCAACATTGCAAAACAATTCACACTAAAAGAGTTAAACCCAGATTGCATGGAACAAGCTATAATTTATCGGATCATGGTCACACAGATCAAGCACACTTGCCAACACAAGATCCAACTGTATGTAGTTGTCAAAGTAGTCCAACTCCTTCACCAGGGCAAGTGGCTCACTAGGGACCAATATGATCAGAAGATTCCTCATCTCATGGAGGAACTGAATCTAATGGGGAACATTGCTTCCTAAGTAGGGAGGAATGATCTAGGTGGATTTTGGTTACTGGCCACCAATTCCACGTTGACCCCCACCATTTTTTCTTTAAGGTTTTCAGTTTCCTTATTTGTAGCACAATTTAATATTTTGGGTCCTAAACTTATGGAGCTATTTTGAGGCCGTAAACAATATTTTTTGGGAAAACTGGGAGAAACATGTGTCAAACGAAGATCGTATGCCAAAGTTATGACCCCAAGAATTTGATGTACCAATTTACCCAAAACAAGGGCCATAGTTTGGCCATTCATCTCCTACCATTACCTGAGCTCGTTTATTTCCATTTTTGTTTATAAACATATTTCAGTATTTTACATTAATGAAATGAAGTATTACTTCTGTTATACCTCTGTATTTATGGTTATCTATATAGTTTTTTTCATTCCTATTTAAATCTAGATCAACTTTTGAATGAATTATCTTGTTGATCATCTATATTTTGTATGAAATATCTCAAAATTAACTAACCATAGTGAAATTAATTAAAGTCTTATACTTGAAATTGAAATAACTTCACTATTACTGATTCGCCCCCCCCGAACTAATTCATTATTACAATAATTGTTAGTAGAGGAGAGTCCATTCAGGAACAACCTAACCACTTAAAGGTAGATTTATAAGGAATTATGTCTAGGAAAGAGAGTCAAGATTCTTACTCAATCAAGATAAGCAGTCTTTGATGGGACAAACTATGCCTTCGGGAAAATTAAGATGGAAGCCTATGTTATGTCTCTTGGAGTATATTATTGGAGCTATTTAATAGTAGATTATGATGTCCTTAATGTCCCTACCACTTATGTAGATGGTAATAAATTGTATGGAAATAATGCTAATGTCAATAATTCCATTCTTTTTGGTCTTAATCAATTTGAAATCATAAATTTTATGCATTGTAAGTCTACCAAGGAAGTGTGGGTGAAACTCAATTAGAGACATGAGGGTGATGACAAACTAGAGCAGGCCAAACCTCAAACCTTTAGAATGAGGTTTGAAAGCTTAAACGTGAGTGAAGAAGAAATAATATTAAAATAGTTTCTTAGAGTTGATGAAGTAACCAATATGATTAGAGAACATGTTGAGGAAGTCAAGGAAGATATGATTTTTCAAAATATCTTAAGATCCCTACCCATGATATTTAATGCCAAAGTGTCTACTATTGAAGAATGGCTAATTGAAATAATCTCAAGATGGATTAGTTTCTTGGGATGCTGACAACCTATGATATGAGAGTAGGAAGACAAAAGTATAAACCTGGGAGGCAACGTTCAAAGTCTCGAAGAAGACCAAGGAGCACAAGCTGATCAATATTTCTCCAATCATGAATCTAATCAGGAGTTGGTTCAGCGTCCCAGGGAACTAAAGCATCACTTATGAAAATATAAAGTGAAGTTTCCCTCTAAATGTTTTCATTATGGGAGAGTTGGACTTTTTCGTGCAAGTGCCATTTCAAAGAAAGGACTAAAAAGGAATATGTTCACTAATTTAGAAGAAAATCTTAGAAACATCAAAATAAGAAGTTATATAAGAAAAAAGGGAATCCAAAGAGGATAGTTGAACACCAGAGTTGGAGAATGGAAAATCATTGGAAGATGATTCATATAAGTATTTTCTCCAAGAAAGACAATATTATTGACTCTGAAGAGCAAGAATAAGAAGGAGTAGTTGAATTTGAAGGGGAACTCATCAATTCTCTTAATAAGAAGGAGTAGTTGAATTTGAAGAAAAACAAGGAACATGTGAGAAACTTGAAGAAGAGAACAAGCAATTAAAATATGATTTTCTGAAGGTAAATAAGCAAACAATCTAAAAAACATTCAAAGATGATATTTTTTCCATGAAATTCAAACTTGAAGAAGTTCTTCAAGATTTGATCCACGAATGAGAAGAGAAATATCAGAGTCTTGAGGTAGAGGTCATCTCTCTTAGAATGAATTTTGGGAAAATGAATACTGAGAAAGGCATAAATAAAATTTTTCTAGAAGGATCGAGAAATATTGATCAGATTCTAAGTAGTAAGAGGCCTTTAGGAAACAAAACAAGCTTGGGATAATTCAGAAAATATAAATCTTCTATGGGAAATATGAACTACAGGTCCACGGGTTTTGAGAAATCTTAAAGCTATGAAAATATGTATCAAGAAGTAATCAATGAATGAAGACGTGGAAACAAGGACAACCCCAAGGCCCAAAACACATTCCAGGTATGTACGAAAGGAACACTGTGATAGTCAAATTCTTGGACATCAAATACTTAATGTTCAAATCAGGAGGAAATTTGTTGGTAGTTCAAGTTGTGCAAATCTTTCTCTTATATCTCAAGTTGAAGCTAAAAGCCTCATATAAGCAAGTGAGGACAAGTTCTCGGCGAGAGCTATGAATGAAGAACTTGGCTTAATTGAGAAGAATGACACTTGGGAGTTTGTTCCAAGACACAAGGGTCTTAAAAATATGTTAAATGAGTAGCATCAAGTAATTAGGAACAAGGATCAATTATTTTGCAAAGGGTATGCCAGAATAAAAGGGATATATTTTGAGGAAACCTTTGCACCAGAAGCTAGAATGGAAGCTATCAGAATGTTTATTTCCTTTTCTAGTAATAAAAAAATCAAGGTATATGAGATGGATGTGAAGTTGGCATTTCTTAATGGATATCTAGAAGAAGAAGTTTATATTGAGCAGTTAGATGGATTCACTCACTAGAAATGAAGGGTTTTTGTGAAAAATGAGAAAGGCCTTATATGGACTCAAATAGGCTCCCAGAGCCTCATATGAAAGACTGGATTGACACCTATTGTATAAAGAACTTAAGAAAGGTAATGTAGTAAAAATATATACAATAAGTCTAAAGAATATCATCTACTAATTATAGTTTTGTATGTGGATGACATAATATTTTGTAGCGATGTGGAACAATTGAGACATCAATTTAAAATTGTATGCAGACAAAGTTCGATATGTGCATGATCAAATAAGTATGATTCTTCTTAGGACTACAAATTTCTCAGTCAAAAATGGGGTATTTTTCTCCAAGTCTAGGTACCTATGAGAAACTTTGAAGAAGTTTTGCCTAGAAGATTGCAAGCCAGTCAGCACTCTTATGGTTAGAGGCTACAAATTGTACAAGAAGATGAGACACTACCTGTAAATGAGATTGATTACATATCAATTATATGAAGCTTGTTTTATTTCACAGCTTTGAGACGAGACATAATGCAAGAAGTGGGTCCTTTGTCTAGATTTCAAGCCTTTCCTCCTGAAAGTTGTGTCATCGTTGTCAAAATGATTTTCAGATATCTTCAAGGAACAACTGATTATGGACTACGGTGTTCTAAAAGAAGAGAGTTTAAGTAGAAGGCCTATACTGAGGTTGATTTGGTAGGCAATATTGAAGACAAAAAATTCACATCCATTGCAAAATTTTATTTTGGAAATTGCTTAGTGTCTTGGGTTAGAAAGAAACAAGCCTCCATTTCTTTATCAAGTAGTGAAGAAAAGTATATTGCAACTACCACTTTTTTCTCACAAATTCTATTGATGAAGAAGACCTTGAATAACATTAAGGTGGAGTTGATTGAGGCTAGTCCAATCATGTGTGATAATGCTAGTGCCATCATTATGGGTAAGAATACTATCATGCAGTCAAAGACCAAGCATATTTCAATCAAGTTCCATTTCTTAAGAGAGAATATTGCAACCAATGTTGTGTGACTTGAATATGTGAGCATTAAGGACCAACTTGTAGATATATTTACTAAGCCAAATGAATCAACTATAGTGTCTGTTGACAACTACTCAACATGTGGTATTAATTGAAAAATAGGTTGCAGTGGCTTAAGGGGATTAGTCAAGGGAATCCTTTGTAGTTGATGCCAAATGGGAAGAAACTTACTATTGCATTAGAGAAGAAGAAAAACGAGGAAGACCATGCCTCATTTCAGGGGGAGCTTATGCCTAGTTTCAAGGGGAAATTATGTTGTTGCGATCAGTGCCAAAGGGGGAGATCGTTGGTTATTTGGAATTTTATGGATGGCTAGTGGCTACAACTATGTTGGCATTGATGACAACGAGATCAACATGGAGGTTGGTGGTAACATATTCTAGCATTGATATGCTTGATGTGTCGATATTAGGGTGATTCCTATGGTTGCTTTAGTCTTTGGTAAAGAATCGCCATAGTAGTATGATTATTGGAGAAGCCATAAAATGATTACTATAGTGCGAGTCTAGGATTCTAGATGAAAGAGAAGGGACAAGGTGAAAATAACAACAAAGGTTTTTTAGCCAATTCTCATGTAGAAAAAGGGCTCAAAGTCCACATTATACCCTATCCACTATAAAGTGATCTAAAACAACTTTAGAATGTTGTGTGCAAATTCGTAAGTGGCCTCCTGGATCAAACGTTATGGACTGTCGAATTTAGGATCTTGAAGTCCTAAGCAGGCCAAAATATTGGAGCAATCTATCATATTAGGACATTGTATCTTCATAACATCAATGAAATTCCTTTTTAAAGAAGTTTCAATATGATAATAGAGGAGGAGGGTCAAATATCATAGGCAACCAAAATATCGGAACCTAAAATATTGAAGGTCATAATTTCAGAGGATGGGAGCAAGCTGGAACCTTGAAAGGAAGGGACCATCAGAACCTGAGAGTTTCATAAGTCCTTATAAATTGAATTCCTTTAAAAGCACCGAGGTTGTGATTTCTCAACAATTACAAAGGTAATTTGTTGCAAAACCAAAGGACTGAGGGGGCCTTTCTCTCTCCTCTATTAGTACACATAGCAGTAGGTGATTGGCCTTGAGAATATGATGAGGCAGATGACATCAACATTATGTGGAAGTATGGAGGACACTTGGTAGTCAGATTCATCAGTTTGAGTGGCCTAATAGGGAAAATATGTCTGATATGTACCACCACTAAGGAGGCGCCACATGGAGTTGATGGCATCAACACGATGTTATCTCAGAGGTTTGAGTTTTGTTAACTTTTGTCTAATTGGTTTAAGGGGAAGTTCCAATCTAATGTAAGGAGCTCCGATGTGACTCAAACATGGTCGTGGAAGAACCAAAGGACCAAGGGCATAAATAAAATCTATTACATATGTGCTATGGAGTAGTTTAGAGGAAGGAAACATTGTAACTCAATTATAAAGGCAGTTTGAAAAGGTTACAATCGAGGGAGATTTTGATGTGGAGTGGAACATGGTCAAGGGAGATCCAAAGAACCAAGTGTGAATAGAAGGCCTAGAACCCAAGAGTTGTGAAGATGTTGTGTTGAAAGTAATTAGGAAGTAATAATGTCAAAACTCATCTGTAATTGAATTCTAAGAAAGTTCTCATGCTAAGGAGGCCTGATGTTGGTGGTTCTTTGTTGTGGAATCCAAAAAGAACCAATGGTGAGAACTATAACACAAGGAGATAGGCGCTTGGTAGGATCTTGAAATCCTTAGCACCTAAATTCTATGTTGTTGGTCACAAGACACAGTCCTATGGAGAAATTTTTCTAATAGTAAATGCATACGAAGGAGTTGGTTGATGAAGCTAATGGTGACTGTAGAGATCATAAGGTCAGGGTGATGAGGATCATGATTCTTAGAGAAGAACTATTGGGCTTGTCTTGATGTTCAAAGAATCCATCTGTGATGTCTTGTGCATGTCTTATAGAGATAAATGAATAATAGAGAAACCATGCATAAGTAAATTTAAGATATGTGAGCAATAAACAAGGATGCAGAGTCACATTGAGTGTGCAGGTGGATTGAGATTAAATTCTTAGTATGGTGAATCACACAGGGGGATGGTCAAGTGAAAAGGACCCATCCTTATGTTTTAATGCAGCGAAATAATTTGTGAAAAGAGACACAACAAAAGAATGGAGTGTCATGCTAGGAGTCATCCCTTGAATAGTTTTGATGGCGACAACGACAACATTGAGCTCAGTTCAGCACGGGAGAAAACTTAGGGTTATCGTTGAGGAACTGGGGAATATATTTTTCTTGTGTATGTGGTTAAGATAGTGGAGAAGTGTGTGTTAAAGTTGGGCAAATAGTTGAAGTGTTGAACTGAAGGAGAGTGCTCCAGAGAGTCTATGTAATAGGAGGCTTAGAGTTGACTACATTCAGTTGAGTGTAGAAGCATGAATAAAATGTGTTGTAGCAGAGTGAGCAGAGGGTAGTTTTGTTGTGTGAGGCCAAGAGAGATTTTTGAATAGTAGAGGACTGACAAAAAAAGTATTATATTGCAGTGAACTAGAATATTATTTCTTTGTATATGGAATTTTCCCGTTTCTCATTTTGAAAATTGAATGAAAGGTACAACAACGGCTAGAGTAGGTTCTTAATTTAGATCACAATAACAAAGAGATTGGTGTTCTTTTCCCTTTGGGTTTCCACATAAAAATCCCTGTGTTAATATGCACATGATACTCATGTGATGGATTGTATGTACATGTGTCTCTTTATATTGTTGATCATATTTATTGTGTATGTGTTAGCCTCCTACTCATAGCAGGAATTCATCTTTCATGATTGACATTTTTGCATGCCAAATATGTCATACTCCGGAGGCTGCATTGTTCCATATTTGCTACTGAGGCGAAGGAAGTGTCCATGAGGGTGTGCTAGTCTAAGTGCCTCTGCTGCATTCCAATTTTGATGAGTTATTCCATTTTTGAAGTATTTTCAGGGAGGTCCAAACAGCTTAATCTTGGTCTCCCTAGGTTTCAATTTCCTGTTGTAGAATATAGAGAATCATTATTTGGCCAAACAGCTTAGTCTTGGCAGATTCTTAGATAGGTAGAGAATAAGGGTGCTCAACAGCCTAACCTGAGCCCCTGGATGAAATAAGTATAGATGTAGATAGGAGGACAGTAGAAAAGAAAAAAAGTTGGAAAGTTGCGTTTTCTAATTCAAGTGCACCCAAACCAAAGGAAGAATGTTAGGTGTCTTAGGCTGGGTAGGTAGTTTGAGGTTGCAGAAAGCAGATTGATAATCACTTGTGGTCTTGTCAAGAAGGACTCATATCACTTATGACATTGGCACCATTGCAGTTGTTTGGTTGTACAGCAAGGATGCATGACTAACTCTCCCTTCTTCTTATCTCCCAAATCATTTACTAACATCCCCTTGAGGACCTTGGGATCTGCCCAAAAACTCCATCTTCACTCCATTCTGGTTGAGAACCAAGTTGACTTCTGAAGTTGACTCACTGAAAAGAAGCCACATTTCTTGTGTAAAATTTATCTTTATACAATCCATCATTTCCCTTACATTTCCATTTCACCAAGTCATATTAACTCCTAATTCTCCTATATAGCTCCCTATCTATCTCCCCTTCCCCTACTAAAATTATGTTAAACAACTCCCCTATATACTTATCCGCTCCCCATGGTTGAAAAATAACCATAAAGTATCCCTTAGGAATTACTAAGTTTGCCTGAAATTTAGTAAGAACCCTCCTTTGTCTTAAAAATCCGTCCTTCAAATCCCTTTGGACTCCTTCCATGGCATAAAAACCTCCCTCCAATCTCATGTTTTCCCCTTTTCCCTTCGTAAAAACCCACTTTTCTAAAGTCCCCCCCCGGGCCGAATTAAATAATTAATAAAACAGCGCGCGGGCCCTGTCCCTAAACCTTACGCCATCTTACATGTCCCGCCGATCGTCCGATTGCCCACGCCCTGAGATCTACAGTGGGCGAGTCTTCTCCTGCCCCAATGTGTCGAGGGTTAGCGTCCGGGAGATGGGCAGTTTTCCCGTCATACTCCTGCCATGCGTCGCTCTCCCAGATGTGGCGGAGCCCCCTCCCCTCAAACCACCTTTGCCCAAAAAGCGGTGCGCCTAAAACTAGATACCGCTTCCCCCCTACGTGACGTAAGCACCACGTCACCCTACCACGTCACCCTGCCATGTTGCCTTTTCACATCACCCTGCTGACATCACCATCCGTACTAGGTCCCACTGCTGATGTCACCCACCGTACCACTGACATCACCTGCCATACCGCTGACGTCATCTGCCGAAAGGAAAGTGCGCAAAGGCAAAATTGATGCTTAGGAGGCCCAGAATCAAAAACTGAGGCAGTTTTTGATGCGTGATTAACGCTAAGGGAAATAGGCCAAAATGGAAAACCTTAATTTTCAGCAGTTATTTTTTCCTTGAAAGGGCATAAAAGGGGCGATTTAATAGTTTTAAGCATATCAGAGAAAAGAAAAGCCCAGGTTCAATTAAAGAGTATCAATGAAGCAACAAAGAGTATCTGATCGACCATAAGAAAGCAGTGAAGCCACTTAAGGCTCTCAGACCATAGTGAATGCACAATAAATCCACTCAATAGAAGTGGAACAAAGACCAATGCGCAATTATGATAAATGGCCAGTGCATAACAACAAAAGATAGATAGCCTCATTTTTTTAAGCAGTTGCCCCCAGCACAACATTAGATAGATATTTTTCATTACTTTCAAGAGAAGTTAGGTTAACTGCGTTTAATTCCTGAGATCTTCTAGCAAATCTTTTTTGTAGATATTTTTACTATAAATACAGCCCTGAAAAATGTAATAAGGGTTGGTGGGTTGTTTGGTTGATCTCTCATTTGAGAGTTGCACTGTAAAGATTAAGAACTTCTGTAATCAAAGAATGTTGGAATGCTTGCATCTGAACTGGCTGGCTGTGCTTTTAATGGCCGAAGAACTTGATACAAAATTCTCGTGCTTTCTCACAGTTCAATAAGTCTTTCCTCCCTCTATTTATCAATTTATATGTAGTTGTATCATCTATAATATCATAATCTAAGTTGCAGGAAAAAAAATAGATCAGAACTGGTTTTCATGCCCTCTGTGCTCAATTCTTGTAACTTTTCTATGTTTTCCTCTGAGTTAGTGATGAAAATGCATTCTTAATTCACATGTTTAAGCTATTTCCTTCATTATATGAATGTTGTCTGGGAATTCTTCATTTCCCTATTCAGCTTTCATCCACTTCCCCTCTTTGGCTGGATGAGAGATCCTTAATTGCCTCTCATTCCCTGACCTCCATTTCATCCTTGTTCCAGCATAATCATTGTGCCATGCGTAGCTATCCTGCTCCATATTCCCCTCTTCTACCAAAGAAAACACATCCTTCAGTTCACATTCATTGACTCCATGCCCAATGGTTTGAACTTCTTACACTTTGCATGTCAACTCTAATTGAACAGATCAATCATCCCATTAATCGAAATCAAAACCCATCTGCATCATATCTAGCCTAAAGTCATCCCTTAAACAAAGCTAAATCCTAAAGAGAGAGCCCTCTCTGATTGCAGGTAGGCTAGGACCTGCAGTCCAAAGCTTGGTTTGTGGTTATCTCAGTCGTATTCCCTTAGGAGTCAAAGGGAACAACCTAAGTGATAACATAATGGCGACTCCGTTGGGGACCATCAACAGTTCATCACTATAAATCCCCTTTTTGATCAGTTTGCCTTTCGTATAAGTCTTAAACTTGTTTTGAAAAATCACAAAAAATAAAAAAATCTCAAAAAGCAAAAATTGTTTTGCTTCTTATTACATATTAAGTCCTGATCTAAGTGGTGGATAGAGATCAGA
>APFE031422149.1:0-12910 GCA_000404065.3 Pinus taeda | reverse complement strand
CCTGCGTGTACGCATTCCAAATACATTAGACTTGCGTAGTAATACGCTCTGTAAGCTAAAGCTAGGGTGCGTACCCCTGTAAAGGTCAAAAAGCGCAAGTTTCATCTTTAAAAAGTTACTTGTGGTCACTTCTAGAGCCTTCTAGAAGAGTTTTTGACGTGTATTGAGCGCCTCCAGATGGTTCATGCACCCTATGATAGAGGAGCTTATCCCATCAAGAGAGGAGCTACCCCATCCAAAAGAGGGAGTATCCCATTGATGTTGGAACTGAATAACCTCTTCTAGAATACTATAAATACAGGCATTCGGCCAAAGGAGGGAAGGTTGAAAGCTGAACATTCTATAGGGTAAATGCTGCTGGAATTAGGACTTCCATTTGTTGACTTGTGAGGAGAGATCACTATCCTTCCTTGTTGCCATAGTGGGAGTGGGTGAGCTTGTCAAAGTAGAGGAAATCTCTTGCTGAACCCTGGAAGGAGCTTGCACAACACCAAGGCTCAGGTTGTAATGGTTCCTTTGATTATTTAATACAAATAAGTCCATTCTTCTCAATGATTTGTTAATGAATTATTTCATGTATTCCTTGGTCAATATGATAAATATGCTTTGTTTTGTGATGAATAATCACATGCTATGTAATCGTTTGCTTTGTTAGTGTATGCAGGTCTGAAAGTGAAGGAGGAGCTCATCTGGATCAGCAAGGCTGGAGTGCTACAACAAGCGTTAGACCTAAGGTAAGATCGAAAACATTTTAATTCTCATAAAATGATGTGTATTTAGAGAAGGATAGATCTTGTTTGGTTTGTTTGTCACTAGAGAGTCTTAGACTCCTAGGGAGGTTAGATTTGTCCGCAAATATAACTCATTCCGCATGACAAGAATGGTATCACTGCCCAAAAGCATATCCAAGCCTTTGAAGACTATCTTAATATATTTGAAGTGGAGGATGAGGATGTTAGTATCAGGTTGTTTTCCCTTTCTTTGCAAAGCAAAGTTAGGACTTGGTTTAAAAGATTGCCTGAGGCTACAATTTCTAATCTTCAACAGTTTTCCAAACTCTTCCTTGATAGATGGATGATCAAGCTTAATTTCCTCTTGCTCATTGAAGAATATAATCAGTTAAAAAGAATTCCAAATGAATCTATTCAGCAATTTCATGATCGATTCAATCAAGTTTATCATTCTCTGCCTTTGAATATTAGACCTCCCCTTGATTTAGCTCTAGTGCATTATCCAAGAGCTTTTGACCCAGAAATAGAATTCTGTTTAAGAGAAAGGAGCCCATCCACTATGAAACAAATTCACGACATGGTAGTGGACATAGAGGAAAATCTGAAAATCAGGGAGGAAAAGCGCAAAGTAGAGCAAGAAGAAAAACTTCATGGTTTGTTACAAAAGTCAGAGGGAATGATCACAATGAAATTGGAATGTTTAGAGCACTAGAACTCATTTTTTTTGCAAGAGGAAAGTAATGACATTCATGAAAAAACCTACCACAAAGCAGATGACATATTCGTACGACCATACATGATGGAGAAATCTCCTGATATACTATACGAATATAACAACCTCTCTTCTTTCAACTGCTTGCCAAAATATGATGAGTATGATGATGATGATGAGCCTAATGACCAAATCAGCCTTGCAGAGGAGGCAGAGCCTATTTTGGTAGAAAGCACAATTCAGGATCAACAGCCCAAAATCAGTGATCAACGTTCCTATCTCAGCTGTGAAGTAAAGGAGGAAAGCACATAAAATTTTGATTTCAGTGAAGGAACTTTACCTTTATGTGTTGATTCTTTTCAATATATTAAGGAGAAGTATCATGCAGTTAATAAGCCAGTATCATCAAGTATTGATATTGATCACCTAGAGGAAGCCCAAATCAGTGATCAAAATATATTGCCTCCAGTTTTGCAGCCACAAAGAGCCATTGAATATCAAAGCGAGGAGGATTCAAAAGCGACTTTTCGTGACCAAGTGATATAAGTGGATCCCCTACCTCTTTTTTTTCAATCATCTGAGTTTTCTGAAGAAGAAGAGGAGCAGCCTGCACAGATCAGTGAAGGGCCATATGAGCCTATTTGTAGTGAATTGCAAATATCATTTCATGGTGTATATGATTCATGTGCCGACAGGGTGTATGATGAAGTAAAGAAGTGCTCTTCTCCATTAGCAGGCTGTATGCCTCAATATCAAAATGTTGATGATATCCCTATTCCAAGACATGATAGTGATCCCAAACTTTTGTACATTTCTTTAATTCAGCCCAGCAGTAATGTATATACGTTGCGGGACCCTTTTGTACAGTTTCTTGTTTCAGCAAAGAAGGTTAGCAGTTTTTTGATCTTCTCAAAGATTAACAGAGCCATATCAGATTGTAAGATCTGAGTTTTTCTCGCCAGCAAGCACAAGTAGCAAAGCTCATTCGTGCTTATAATACTTAAGTGGCTGCATTGGTTATTTCATTTCACCTAACAACAAAGTAAATGCTAGTTAGAGTAGGTAGGTAGGATTTCAGTTTTCTGTTTGGATAGCAAGCTTGGTGCACTTCAAGCTCGAAGTGAAGGCCCTAAGCTCTTCAAGTCTGCTGACATGTTCATAAATAAAGCAGCCAGTAAAGGGAAGTTTTAAGAGTACAACAAACAACTAAAGATTAAGGCATTCGACCTGCTGTTCTTGACCTTCCACAAGGAAAGGCCATCCCCAAGTGGAGCCACTGTTAGCCTCCTGCTCATGGAAGGCATTCATCTTTCATGATTGACATTTTTGCATGCCAAATATGTCATACTCTGCAGGCTGCATTGTTCCATATTTGCTACTGAGGCCAAAGAAGTGTCCATGAGGGTGTGCTAGTCTAAGTGCCTCTGATGCATTCCAATTTTGATGAGTTATTCCATTTTTGAAGAATTTTCAGGGAGGTCCAAACAGCTTAATCTTGGTCTCCCTAGGTTTCAATTTCCTATTGTAGAATATAGAGAATCATTATCTGGCCAAACAGCTTAATCTTGGCAGATTCTTAGATAGGTAGAGAATAAGGGTGCTCAATAGCCTAACCTGAGCCCCTGGATGAAATAAGTATAGATGTAGATAGGAGGACAGTAGAAAAAAAAAGTTGTAAAGTTGGGTTTGCTAATTCAAGTGCACCCAAAACAAAGGAAGAAAAAATGTTAGGTGTCTTAGGCTAGGTAAGTAGTTTGAGGTTGCAGAAACCAGATTGATAATGACTTGTGGTCTTGTCAAGAAGGACTCATATCACTTATGACATTGGCACCATGGCAGTTGTTTGGTGGTACAACAAGGATGCATGACTAACTCCCCCTTCTTCTTATCTCCCAAATCATTTACTAACATCCCCTTGAGGACCTTGGGATCTGCCCAAAAAGTCCATCTTCACTCCATTCTTGTTGAGAACCAAGTTGACTTCTGAAGTTGACTCACCGAAAAGAAGCCACATTTCTTGTGTAAAATTTATCTTTACACAATCCATCATTTCCCTTACATTTCCATTTCACCGAGTCATATTAACTCCTAATTCTACTATATAGCTCCCTATCTATCTCCCCTTCCCCTACTAAAACTATGTTAAACAACTCCCCTATATACTTATCCCCTCCCCGTGGTTGAAAAATAACCATAAAGTATCCCTTGGGAATTACTAAGTTTGCCTGAAATTTAGTAAGAACCCTCCTTTGTCTTAAAAATCTGTCTTTCAAAAGCCTTTTGGCTCCTTCCATGGCATAAAAACCTCCCTCCGATCTCATGTTTTCCCCTTTTCCCTTCGTAAAATCCCACTTTTCTAAAGTCCTCCCCCCGCCGAATTAAATAATTAATCAAATGGCGCGCGGGCCCCGTCCCTAAACCTTCCTCCATCTTACCTGTCCCGCTGGCCATCCAATTTCCCTCACCCTGAGATCTACGATGGACGGGTCTTCTCGTTCCCCGATGTGCCGAGGCTTAGCGTCCAGGAGAAGGGCGGTTTTCCCATCATGCTCCTGCCATGCGTCGCCCTCCCGGTTTTGGCGGAGCCCCCTCCCCTCAAACCACCTTTGCCCAAAAAGCGGTGTGCCTAAAACCGAATACCGCTTCCCCGTTGCGTGACGTAAGCAGCACGTTACCCTGCCATGTTGCCCTGCCATGTCACCCTGCTGTTGTCATCATCCGTACTGGGTCCCACTGTTGACGTCATGCTGACGTCACTCGCCGTACCGCTGACGTCACCTGCCATACTGCTGACGTCACCTGTCGTACCACTGATGTCATCCGCCGAAAGGAAAGCGCACAAAGGTGAAATTGATGCTTAGGATGCCCGGAATCAAAATTGAGGCAGTTTTTGATGCACGATTAGTGCTTAGTGCTAATCGCGCATCGCTAAGGGAAATAGGCCAAAATGGAAAACCTTAATTTTCAGCAGTTATTTTTGCCTCGAAAGGGGAGAAAAGGGGCGACTTAACAGTTTTAAGCATATCAGAGAAAATAAAAAGCCCAGGTTCAATTAAAGAGTATCAGTGAAGTGGCAAAGAGTATTAGATCGACCATAAGAAAGCGGTGAAGCCACTTAAGGCTCTCAGACCACAGTTAATGCATAGTAAAGCCACTCAAGAGCAGAGGAACAGAGACGAATGCGCAGTTATGATAAATGGCTAGTGCATAGTAGAAAAAGACAAATAGCCTTATTTTTTGAAGTAGCTGCCCCCAACGCAACATTAGATAGATATTTTTCATTACTTGCAAGAGAAGTTAGGTTAACTGCATTTAATTCCTCAGATCTTCTAGCAGATCTTTTTTGTAGATATTTTTCCTATAAATACAGCCCTGAACAATGTAATAAGGGTTGGTGGGTTGTTTGGTTGATCTCTTATTTGAGAGTTGCGTTGTAAATATTAAGGACTTCTGTAATCAAAGAATGTTGGAATGCTTGCATTTGAACTGGCTGGTTGTGCTTTTAATGGCTGAAGAACTTGATATGGAATTCTCGTGCTTGCTCACGGTTCAATAAGTCTTTCCTCCCTTTGTTTATCAATTTATATGTAGTTGGGTCATCTATAATATCATAATCGAAGTTGCAGGAAAAAAGAATAGATCAGAACTAGTTTTCATGCCCTCTGTGCTCAATTTTTGTAACTTTTCTATGTTTTCCTCTGAGTTAGTGATGAATATGTATTCTTAATTTCACATGTTTAAGTTATTTCCTTCATTATATGAATTCTTTCTCGGAATTCTTCATTGCCCTATTCAGCTTTCATCCACTTTCCCTCTTTGGCTCGATGAAAGATCGTTAATTGCCTCTCATTCCCTGACCTCCATTTCATCCTTGTTCCAGCATAATCATTGTGCCATGTGTAGCTATCCTGCTCCATATTCCCCTCTTCTACCAAAGAAAACACATCCGTCAGTTCACATTCATTGAATCCATGCCCAACGGTTTGAACTTATTACACTTTGCATGTCAACTCTGCTTGAATAGATCAATCATCCCATCAATAAAAATCAAAACCCATGTGCATCATATCTAGCCTAAAATCATCCCTTAAACAAAGCTATATCCTAAAGAGAGAGCCCTCTCTGATTGCAGGTAGGCTAGGACCTGCAGTCCAAAGCTTGTTTTGTGGTTACCTCGGCCGTATTCCCTTAGGAGTGAAAGGGAACAACTTGAGTGATAACAATATGAAAGCTCTCACAAGTAACTAACCATAGTGAAAAGAGTTAAATACTTATACTTAAAATTGAACTAATTTCACTATAACTAATTCACCCCCCAGTAATTCCTTATTCGAATAGATCAATAGAATGTGTACTACCCTCAATATGAACATATTACCATTAGGATCCTATGATGTCCTCATAGGAATGGATTGGCTGAATAGACTGACTACAAAATATAAATATCACTTTTCAAGAATAGATGACTTATTTAATCAAGTTAGAGGATTTTTTATATTGTATGAAATTTATTTAATATTGGTATATCGTCAAATTAGGGTTAAGGATGAAGACATACACAAGACATAACTTCACACAGATTATAGAAACTATGAATTTTTCGTACTTCCATTTGGGCTTACTAATGTACCCGCTGCATTCATTTGTCTAATGAGTAGTGTATTAAGACCATTTATAGATAAGTTTGTAAATTTCTTTATAAAAATGTTGTATTATAATCAAAGAGTAAAGACTAGCATCACCAAGATTTATATATGGTCCTTCAAACTCTAATAGATAATGAACTATATGCCAAGTTTAGAAGGTGTTCATTATTAGTAACAAATTCATTATCTAGGATATGTCATATCAAAAGAAGGGATTATTGTAGATCCCAAGAAGATAAAAGAAATAATGGAGTGGAAAACACCAAAGAATGTGGAAGAAGTTAGATCCTTTATAGGCATCACATTCTATTATAAGAGATTTATAGAGGAATTCTTTGAACTTTCTTATCCAATCTCTAATCTACAAAACAAGGGAATCAAATTTGAGTGGAGTCAAAAGCCTCAAGATAGTTCTTACAAACTAAAGTAGATTTTGAACACAACTCCAGTATTAAGATTACTTGATCCCAATAAGGAATATGTGATTTATATATATCCATGTAAGGAAGGTCTAGGGAAAGACTTGCTACATGATGGTCATGTTATTTTCTATGAATCCAGAAAATTGAAAGAACATAAGAAAAATTATGTCACTCATGATCTAGAATTGGAATCAATCAATTATGCATTCAAAATGTGGACACATTATTTAATTTGGAGGATATTCTAGATAACGACAAATAATGTTAGTCTGAAATACCTATTTGATCCACCTAATTTAAATGCTATATAAGCAAGATGGTTAGCATTTTTTAGTGAATATGATTTTTAGATTACACACATTAAAGGGAAGGGGAACAAAAGAACTAATTCCTTAAGAGAAAAACTTAAGAATATTAATGGTACATAAGCAATTATTTGGTCAAAAAAATTATTAGAAAAGGTCAAAACAACTACAAATTCTAATTTATAATATCTGAAAATTAAAGAAAAATTTCAGAAAAATTGATAAATTGGTTAAGGAGAAAGAGGATTCTTCAGTTAACTACCAATCTTTATTGTAGTTTAAAGGCCAAATTTAAATTCCTAATGATATAAATGTGATTTTTTTTGTCTTCGATGAGCTACATAAAATACGAACAATGGCTCATCCTAGGTATAAAAGGTTGATCGCTACATTAAAAAGGGATTTTACTCGCCAAATATGAAAAGTGAAATAATTGAGTACATAATAAGATGTCTTAAATTCCAACATGTTAGTTCATCCCATCAGAACTCTACTAGTTTGTTGCAACCACTACCCATTCCAGAGTGGAAATGGGAGACCATTTCAATATATTCATCATATGGCTACCAAACAACAAATAGCATGCTTCCATTATGGTTATGATTGACAAACCTACTAAAGAAGAAAATTTCATTCCAATCAAATATTCTTTCAAGGCCATAAATATTGTAGATTTTTTCATGAGAGAATGTTTTAGACTTCATGGGATATCTAAGATTGTAATTCGATAGAGATGAAAATTTTACCTACAAAGTGTGGAAAGGATTATTGAAAACATGGGAAATAAGCTAAAATTTAGTAAATCCTATAATCCTAAAAGTTATTGTCAAACAGAAAGGACCAGTCAAATATTAGAGGGCATGTTAAGGATGTTTGTGAAAGACACATAAAGCAAATGTGAGAACTATTTGTATTTTGAAGTCATGTATGAAAGAGGACGTGAATTACCATTAAATTTGCACCCTCCTGAATATAGGTTCATGTTAGGGCCGTACATCTTAAAGGAAATCGAAGAGATAGTTAAATCAGTTAAGAAAAATTTGAAAGCAACCCAATATCATTAGAAAAGCTATGTAGATCTGAAAGGAAATGAAAAGGAATTCAATGTGGGGGGATCATTTATATTTTAAATTCAAGCCTAATATCGGTCATGCTATATCTTCCATCATCTACCATCTCGATGTGTATCTAGAAGTCCTTCTCGTCCAAGCCACTAAAAAATTCTTTGTTTCACATCATATCAAACGAGGCTCCACTATTTAGATACCACACACTACCCATAATTGATGTCACCATGCATCTAATGAGTGTGAAATAAATCTCTAATTATGAAGCTAAAGCTTCACCTTCCATTCCTCCCAAGGGCTTCTTGTCACCCTTCTTATGAAAACACTTTGTGGCACAGTATCCTAGCTCATGATAGTGAAAACATTTAATCTTCGACAAGTCTTTCGTCTTTCCTTCTTGACCATAATATGCTTTGGATTCGGATTTCTTCCCTCTCCCTTACTTTCCCTATCAATCCAAGGCACAAGTCTCTTCATCATCATCCTATTTTTAAGATCAGTCTATGTTACTCCATTTGATCTCTTCATGCATGAGATGAGACCATAACCGCTCCCAACCTCGTAGTTTTTCTCTACCATTCACAAAATCCTAATAACCATGCTCGCTTTTAGGAAGACCCAAAAGAGCTATAGATATCATAAATTATTTTGGAATAATAATACTGACTCAAACAAGTTCATAACAACACAGTGCAAATTTTCTCATGTACTGTGGAATTGATTCAACCTTCTACGTTTTGATGTTACAAAGCTTGTCCTTTAGTGCTAGATTTTTATGGTCATTGATGTTCTAAAATAGGTCGGTGGGTGTTTTCAACAATGTGAATGGAGTTTCTTTGCCATGGATATTCGAGACAATATTATCTCAAACTCCGTCCAATATGATCCTCCTTGCTTTAGGTATATCCTTCTTCCACTGAGCGAGATCCTGGGAATTAGTTGCATTGGGGTGTTTGGCTAAAAGAAATATTTGTTTCAACTCAATCTATGGTCGTCTCATACATGCAATTGAATTGGTTTGATTTTTCATATATTAATTAGAATCGTTTTCTTAATTCATTTTATGAGCACTTGTACTTGTTATTATGTGGCTTTTATGGTTGTTCTATGATGGTTATTATATATATATTCCTTGAGACATAGTTTAGAGTTAGTCTATTTGTACATGAAGTTGAGAGTCAATCCATTTATATATAGAATTAGTTTATATGACAATCAATCCAATTTTATGTGCAAGTTGGTTTATATCAAAGCATCTATTTGTGATTGAAATATTGCATCATCCTTTTATATTATGTTTATTAATTATTTTAAGACACCAATGGGAGAATTTTATCAAAGACTATTGCTGCAAGAATTTTGACTATTTAGGACCATCTTAGAAATTTATTCAATAATGAATTCTCTCATCTCAATAATTGGAGTAGTTCTCACTGGGAAAGAGAAGTACCGTCTAGAAAGATAAATCATACCCTCATTTTAAATGAACTATGGAAATCAGTATGTGAATGTGCAGATGGTAATCCACCTAGAAACCCTACATCAAAAAAGGAGGTTTCCATATGGGTGACCGAAAATATCAAGGCCTATGCTTTGATTGTTGCATAACTCGATGAAAATGTGAGTCATAACATTGCACCAATTACTAATGTTTTTACTGTTGTAAAGAGTTGAAATACATATGACACACACTAAGAGCTCGTGGTAATCCATATAATGATCAAACTCTTCAACATTGAATTGAAATATGATGACCCCCTTTCCATATCCATTCAAATAGGAGCTGTTATGCTTGATGCAAAAGCCTTTGTTTCTCTCAAATATTTCGTTAAGGCAATATATCCCACATATCCTCACTATCTTGAATCACTACAAGCTAGTGGCCAACTTAAAGAGATTACATTTGACACTTTTGTGCAAAAATTTGCAAAAAGAGAGAAATATTTAAGGAATAGGAAGAAAACTACTCATTCTTTTGAAGAATATGTGTGCCATGCACAGAAAGAGAAGAATCTACCATAAGATTCTCCTAGAGGAAGACGTGGGCTAAGAGGACATGGAAAGAAGAATAATAGAGGTAGGGGGAAAACATTAATAAGGAGGAAGACTTGATCTTCATTGTATATTTCGCAATAGAAATGGATATGATGCATCTCCATGCAAGCTCTCTTAAGATACTAAGAATCAAGTAATAAAGAAATGAAGGAAAAGGTAAAACGCGAGATCTAGGGAAAGTTAAAACACCTCAATATTCTCATTATATTATGGCACATTGAAATCTTCGAGTAAATGAATACTTGTTTAATACATCGTTTTCTTCATCGAATGATGCATGGTTTCTTGACATAGGTTCAACATTCCACATGAAATTTTTAAAAGATTTCGGTGAAAATATAGATGCGGAAAACTACTTTCCAAACATGTCAAAGCTCAAGCCATCTGCACTTGGCTCCATTAGGCTCAAATTACATGTACTCTTTGAATTTCTTTTTCTTGATGTTCTCTACCTCCGAGAGTTGTAAATAATTTTGTTATCCTTGGTTCACATCCACCAACAAGGATATTCCATTCACATGTTTGATTTAAAATTTTGGCAAGAAAAGCATAAAAAATCTCACTTGTCATGACGATAATAGAATAAGAAATATTGTTGAAGCTACAAGGAATTTTTTCTCGTGCACATATCTATGCATATAATTCTTAGTATAGTGAAGGTATATTGCCATCAAACCCTTTATGGCATGCAATATTTGGTCATTTGAGCTATAATAGCCTTTGTTTATTTAAAGGAAATTGTGTTATTGTTTTTTCAACCATTCCTAGGAAACTAAAGCAATGTGATGCTTTTATACTAGGAAAAAATAGCAAACAACCATTTCATGATTCTCTTTCCAAGTCATGTAGAAAGCTTCAATTGATCACTCTAACTTGTGTGACCTTATGTATGTTTGTTCCAACAACAAGAAATAAATATATGAGTAATTTTATTGATGAATTGTTCATCCTTGAGTCATCTTAACTCTGGATCTATCAAGCACTGAGAGGGATCAAATATCTCAAGATGAAAACCTCTTTTCTGAGTGCAAGACTTGAGGAAACTTTTTCTCCTCGAGATCATTTATCCCTCTCGGTACTTGATAGATATGGGGTTAAGATGGATCTAGGTTGGTAATACAATACTATATAATATCTATATCTTTATCTGTGTCTCTTTGTTATTCCCTCCCTCTATCTCACCCCCTAAACATACACAATTTCTCTCCATGTCTATCTATCTCTCTCTCCCTCGCTCTTCCTCTTCCTATATACCTCTTCCCCTTGTCTCACTCTCTTCCCTTTCTCTCCCTCTCTCTATCCCCTACTCTTTATCTTCCTTGTCACTCTCCTCTCTCCATCACTATCTCTCCCTTGTCACTCCCTCTCTGTCTCTGCCTTCCTCCCTCAGTGTCTTTTCTTTTTCCCTCCCTCTCTTTCCCCCAACAACTCTATCTCTCTCTATCTTCCCCTTATCTCCCTTGTGACTCTATTTCTCTCTCCACGTCTGTCTCTCTATTTCTTGTTCTTTCCTCCATATCTCTCCCCCTACAGCTCCATATCTCTCTCCCTTTCTCACCTCCTATCTCTCCCACCTCCTTCTCTCTATCCCCCATCACTCGCTTTCTATCAACCCTTAGCTTTTCCATTATCTCCATCCCTCTCCCTCCACCCCCCCTCTCTTAAATTCGATCGCATTGTATTGTGTTTAAGAAGGAATCAAAATTAAAAAAAACTCAATAGGTTGTAAAAAAAATTAAACATATATTTTGGATGAATGATGTTAAAGAAAATAAAATAATGAAAAACTTTAAAAAATCATGCACTATTTTCTTCTATTTTTGTTAGTCACTTTGTCTCCTCTTATTGCTTGGATCCTTAGTTAAGATGGATCTATCCCAGTTCTAAATAATATTATTTATATTAATAAATTCCATGTCTTTTTATATAAAAGTATTGTTATTTGAATTTCATTAAAACCTTGATTAAATTTCTATGCACATATTTTTAGTAGTTATAAGGGGTTTAGATATATCTCAAAAGTAAATATATCCTTTTTCATCTTAGATTCAATTAAAAAAATGTTGTAAAATTAAATTAAAATAAAATATTTTATAAAATATTTTGAATGTGAAATAAGTTATGGTTTTTGGGCATGTGGTATTGATGAACCATGGTATTCATTCATGGTATTATAACAAAGCTTATTTACAAGTTAATTATATCCATTGTAGAGTGGGGGTGCATATCTATCGTTAAGAATATTGTCATATTGTTATAAAATATTTTGATTGTGAAATAAGTTGTGCTTTTTTGGCATGTGGTATTGATAAGCCACTGTATTAGCCCATGGTATTGTAACAAATCATATTTATAACTTCATAATATCAATGCCAAAGTGGGGGTGAATATCCATGGTTAAGAATCTTGTCATATTGTTATAAAATATTTTGAATTTGAAATAAGTTATGTTTTTTGGGCATGCAATATTGATAAGCCATGGTATAGTAACAAAGTCTATTTAGAGGTTAATAATATCCATGATAAAGGTGGTGAATTAAGAATCTTGTAATATTGATATAAAATATTTTGTTGTGAAATAAATTATGGTTTTGAGCATGTGGTATTAATAAGCCATAGTATTGGTCCATGGTATTGTAACAAATCATATTCTCAAGTTAATAATAAAATCAAAATATAACAAATTGAATTTTACTTTTTTTATTGGTTTAACTTTTTATTACTAATTGAACCAACATTTTAATGCTTACACTCATCCTATACTAAGGTTTATATATATGTTTTTAATTTTAACCTTTTGTTTATTACTTTTAATTTTTTATTATTTTTTAATCAAACCAATATTTAAAATTGTTTATATAGTAACATTATATTTTCTCTTTGGCTCAAAAATACTTACTTTTAAAACAAATTATTTTGAGAAGCAATTTTATTTAGACGAGGTTGGCCATCAAGTTTGTCTAGATATATAA
>APFE031422141.1:9513-38598 GCA_000404065.3 Pinus taeda | reverse complement strand
AAAAAAAAAAAAAAAAACAGCAAGGAACTCCTCGAAGTCATTGTTATATGCCCCAGTATCAACCCTTATTCATCTACAGTGGTTATGGTTCTAAATAAATATTAAGAATGGTGTGTGTGTTCAGAATTTTGGGCCCTTGACAAGCTCACTATCAAGGACAAATTTCCTATTATGGTTATTGATGATCTTCTTGATGAACTGCATGGTGCTAAATTTTTTACTAAGCTAGACCTCCACTCGAGCTATCACCAAATACGCATGAAGGAAGTAGTAATTCCCAAGACCTCTTTCCGAAATGATGAAGGCCATTATGAATTCTTAGTCATGCCATTTGGTCTCTGTAATGCTCCATCTACTTTTCAAAGCCTCATGAACCACCTTCTGAAACCATATCTCTGAAAATTTGTCTTGGTCTTCTTCGATGACATTCTCATCTACAGCATAACCTGGGAAAAACATCTTCAACATGTAGACCAAACATTGCAACTGCTCTGATATCACAAATTATTTGGCAAATTATCCAAGTGCTCTTTTCGCATGAAAGAATTTGATTACTTGGGACACATTATGGGTCGTGAAGGAGTGAGGATTGATCCGAAAAATATTCAGGCAATCCAACATTGGTCCCAACAAAAAACCTTTATGAGTTTCAGAGGATTCTTGGGTCTCACTGGCTACTATCGCAAATCTTTCCACAATCATGGATGCATTGCTAGACCCCTCACTAATATTCTCAATAAAAATTCATTTCTCTAGATTTATGCAACTCAGCAGGCCTTCTTGGCTCTCAAACAGGCCATGTGCTCCACTCACGTATTAGCCTACCTGACTTCCCCAAATATTTTGTGATTGAATGTAATGCCTCAGGTACAATTATTAGCATTGTATTAATGCAGGAAGATAGACCATTGGATTTCGCCATTCAAAAACTCAGTGGAAAACATGTAGGTCAATCTACTTATGAGAAAGAAATGAGGGACATCTTGTTGGGAATAATACTAGGGGAGGGGGTGTGAATCAGTATTTATCAAATCAATAACTTTTTCATTTCATACTAAGATTTATATGCGCTACATCAATGAAGGGAACTTGATTGTGCATGCAACTGTCTTTAAGGCAACCAGCGTACATCCAGTGAACTTATGATTCAGTTAATTGATCATATGTTGATCTTGAATCAGTACTTTATTAACCATTTAAATAGTAACCATGTGTAGTAATAATAGAATACACCATCACACATAAGCAACACACATGAACACCAAGATTTAAGGTGGAAACCCAATGCGAGATAAAAACCACATGTTGTTTTCATCTTTGTCTTCTTTTAATATAAGAAAAACATGTTTACAATCTTGTACTAGTGTAGACTCATACCAGTATGCAGGAACCCACCTACATAAGGCTACAACCTTCTCTCATTCTCCAGCTTCTACTAGAAGGGAGCTACAAACCCCTAGCTCTTGTACTAGCCAATATGTTTACTAGTACGTAGGCATCAGCCTACAGAAGGCTCGTTTTCCCACTGCTACTAGAAGGGATCTCCAACCCCATGGTTCTTGTACTAGCTGATATGTTTACCAATATGTAGGTGCCTACCTACAGAAGGCTATGACTTTCTCTCTTCCTCCACGGACTGCATTTCATAAATTTTCAGACTGGATACTCCCAGTACACAACAACACAATATGAAGGCCACATTCATCCAATTTTCATACTGGACCCATCAACAACTTTGAAGCTCAAAATCAATCACCACTACAATACAACCAATCACTGAAAACCCATCAACACTGATGCAAATCACAATCAATCAATTTGAACATTCAGAACACAATCACCAAAACATAGACTAAAACCCAAAACTCTGCATCAACAACCAAAACCAACTGAAACTTCAAACATCATATATCATAATTTATACGCTACTTTTAAGTACCAAACCGGTGTGTATATGCGCCTTGACCAAGGCGAACCAGCATATACATCTGCAAATACTAAATAAAAACTTCACAGTTATTCCAAACTTCAGTCATACCCGGATCATAACATTTACAGAATAAAACATGTGTTAGCATCATATCTATATTATGCATGATTAGACCACATAATGATAATACATTTCAGGTCTTATGATCCTGATCCATCATCAACTGCTTAGGTTCATCCTTAGTTTAGATTAAGCAAAGCGCCAAAAACCCATAACATGCATATTTGCTCTTCATAAGATATTCATTACTTGCACACTTAGCCTTTTGATATTCTCCTTCCCATATACTTAGATCCTTTGTAAATACCTCAGACCAATACCTCGGAACAAAACCTTGATTTTCCATCCCATACGTGCTTTTCCTTCAGTGAAAGTGCATGCATACATATACGCTCCTTTTGTTCTGTTAATCCGCATGTGTATGCTGCTTGGACAAAAGTGAACTTGTGTATACTTCTTAAACCATTCTCTTTCTTCAATCTCTAGAATCCTTTGTTGTTAACCTGTTGCACTTTGAACTACTATCATTCATTATATATGTGACTTTCCATCGAGGACAACACATGTATCATAATGACAACAATCTCCCCCTTTGGACTTGATGGCAACCATATTGGTGTTTATTACATCAAGCTGCAGAACCTGATAGATATTTCAAACAACACCAAGATACTCTCCCCCTTTGACATTAAGGGCAAAGGGCGAACCAATATATTCTCCCCCTTTGAGATACACTATGTTGTCCATGCTCCCCTTAAGTACATGCAAAGTCTATAGGATATGTTTCAAAAGAATAACATGACTCTATAACTCAACTAAGTGAGTACGACCTCCCTAAGACCAATGACTCATACATACATCAATCACCCAACCAAGTGGGGATATACCAAATATTCATACATGATTAAAAAAATTTCAATTATTACATCATCCTTCCCATCCAAGTGGGGTTACATCATAGGTATTTACATGACCTTTTCCTCAAATGATATACATGATATTTATAACAAGGAATAACAATCTAAACAAGACCATGACAGTCATCAGCAACTATCATACACCATATATGATCTGCACCATAAGCATCTGTCAGCAACATCAAGATCAACAACCTGTATATGTTCATCATCAAAAGGGTCATCTGAATCAAAGAAACTATGTGAATCAAGCAGTATAAGTATCATCATGTATAATGCCAAAAATGAATTATTAAAAGTATATGCTCCCCCTGAACCTGTGCCATCTATTCATTATCAGATCTAATCATTGCATATGTCAATAAGAATCATCAAGGCATCATCATCAACTAGTTATTCATCAAGTTATTAAAAACTTATGAGGGCCAAAAGCACTTCTACATATCATCAGCAGACTATAATCATCATCAATCAGAACAAAAAATATAATTTATAATTGACTGAACCATATCAGACCCCTTTTCATGAGTCTGTCCCACTGTTTCTTCCTCAAAACACCATATACGTGATTGTGCATCCTTTAACTCACGTATATACATGACTTGTATTCATGATAACTACGTATGAGAATTGGAATACTGAAGTTTTACGTTTTCAGCTCCCCCTGAATTTGTTATGTATGTATACTAAGCTATGCTACATTCTTCTGACTATACTTCCTTCTTCTTCCATACCTTGGAGTGTGATGATGTTTTCTCATTTTTATATGTTGGCCGAAAACTTCTCCTGCACTCTTTTGCTATATGCCTGAACTTGTTACAAACATAACATCTTATATGTTTAATATTCCTTCTATAGCAGTGAATGGCTTTATGACCAAACATATTGCAAGAAAAACAATATCCCTTAAAGTACTTGGAAGCTGATGATCTTTCTGTGTGACATTTATTAGCTTGAACCATTCTGCTTCTGCATCTTGTTGCAACATGTCCAAAATTATGACATATAAAACATTCAACATTATTCATCAGAGGAAAGAATTGATTATCACTTCCATGGTTAGGAGTAAATGGTTTTCTTTGAAGACTTTCTTTCCTTGTTTGTTGATGGGGTTGCCCTCTTATCTCCTTGTTGAGCATTTCAAATTTTGCATCAGAGTTCCTTGCTTCAATTTGTGAGCTAGATTCACCTTCAATAGTTTCATGAAAACCAAGACCAAATTTGATGGTAGGAGACCTTTGACTACTAATAATGTCATCCCAAAACTTAGTACTATCTTGAAATCATAAAATTTTATCCTTTTCTTCTAATTTACCTTTTAGGATATTTACCTCAACCTAATATTGCTCTTCCTTTTCAAGATATTGCTTCTTCATGATTTCTTCAGCCTTTTTTCCTACTTCCACTTGCTGTCTTAATTTGAGAATCTCATTTTCTTGTTCTTCATATGCTTGAGGTAGTTCTTCATTCTACTTATTTGAATTTTCAAGATCTTCTTTTAGAGAGGCAATCTCAACTTCAAGGCTTTCGTAGTGACTGGATCTATCTTTAATTCTCTTGATTGTTGAAATCTTTTCATTTACTTGATTTCTTAATGATGTCACTTCATCTTGCAACTTTTGACATTGATCTTCCTTTTCCTTGTACTTCTTCCTTACTTTGTTTCCTTCCTCCAACTAAGCTTTTAATCTGGTAACTTCTTCTTTAAAGGCACACTCCCTTTTGTTAAATAGATATTGTTGATCTCTAATTTTATCTATGAGTCTTTTAACTTCTGCCTCTATATTTCTTTCACTATCGCTTTCAATATCTTCCTATGAAAAGAGAAAAGTATGACCAAAAGACCAAAAAAATTTACCTGATACTTCTTTTGCTTGTCCATCTTCAATCTAAGGTGATTCTAAATCTGAATACTTTCTTCCACCTGATGGCCAATTGTCTCTCATGTTGTCACTATTCCTTTGAGATGTCTTCTTCTGAGGCGCTTTCTTCTTTAGCTTCTTTCCCATTGTTTCTATGGATCTCCTTCAAGCGATCAAGCTTTTGCCAAAGGACCTGCTCTGATACTAATTGTTGGGAATAATACTGAGAGGGGGGGTGAATCATTATTTATCAAATCAATAATTTTTTCATTTCATACTTAGATTTATATACACTACTTCAATGAAGGGAACTCACGTGTGCACGCAATTGTCTTTAAGGAAAGCAATGTATTTTGACTGAACTTTTGATTCAGTTAATTCATAATATTTTGATCTTTAATCAGTACTTTATTAACCATTTAAATAGTATCCATGTGCAGTAATAACAAAATAAACCATCACACATAAGCAACACAGATGAACACCAAGATTTAAGGTGGAAACCCAATGCAAGAGAAAAACCACCTGCTATTGTCATCTATGTCTTCTTTTAATATAAGAAAAACCTATTTACAATCTTGTATTGGTGCAGACTCATACCAGTACGTAGGAACCCACTTGCAAAAGGCTACAACCTTCTCCCATTCTCCAGCTTCTACTGGAAGGGAGTTACAACCCCTAGCTCTTGTAGTAGCCGATATGTTTACTAGTATGTAGGCGCCGGCCTACAAAAGGCTCCAACCTTCACTCATTTTCCAACTAGTACTAGAAGGGAGTTCCAACTCCCTAACTCTTGTACAGACCAATATGTTTACCAGTATGTAGGCACCAACCTACAGAAGGCTAGGACCTTCTCTCTTCCTCTAGGAACCACGTTTCATAAATTTTTAGACTCGATACTCTTGGTACACAACAACACAATATGAAGGCCATGTTTCATCCAATTTTCATATTGGACCCAACAACAACAATGAAGCTCAAAATCAATCACCACCACAATACAACCAATCACTGAAAACCCATCAACATTGATGCAAATAACAATCAATCAATCTGAACATTCAAAACATTGTCACCAAAACATAGAGCAAAACCTAGAACTTTGCATCAACAATCGGAACCAACTGCAAATTCAGCCATCATATCCCATAATGTATATGCTACTTTTAAGTACCGAACCGGTGTGTATACTTTCTTGACTAAGGCGAACTAGTGTATACATCTACAAATACTAACTAAAAAAATTCATAGCTATTCCATACTTCAGTCATACCCAGATCATAACATTTACAGAATAAAACATGTGTTAGCATCTAGATCTAGATTATCCATGATCATACCACATAATGATAATATATTTCAAATCATATGATCCTGATCCATCATCATATCTCATCCATCATCAACTGCTTAGGTTCATCCTTAGTTCAGATCAAACAAAGCACCAGAAATCCATAACATGCATATTTTCTCTTCATAAGATATTCTTTACTTGCACACTTAGCCTTTTGATCTTCTCCTTCTTATATACTTAGATCCTTTGTCAATACCTCATACCAAAACCTCGGACTAATACCTCGGACCAAAACATCGGACCAATACCTCAGACCAAAACCTTAATTTTCCATCACATATGCGCTTTTCCTTCTATGAAAGTGTGTGCACACATATACACTCCTTTTGTTTTGTTAACCTATGTGTGTACACTGCTTGGACAAAAGTAACCAGTGTATACTTCTTAAATCATTCTCTTTCTTCAATCTTTGGAATCCTTTGTTGTTAACATATTGCACTGTGAACTACTATCATTCATCATATATGTGAGTTTCCATCAAGGAAAACACCTGTATCATAATGCCAACACATCTTACATGTAGTAGACACCTGGCGACCATACTTTTCCAGATCTACACGAACCATTATAGCCTAACATATTTTCTGAAGCAGCGTTTATCGTCACCACAACAAAATAAATGGCTTGCCAAAATCATGGGATATGATTATGAGATAATTTAGAAGAAGGGGTGTGAAAATGTAGTGGTTGATGCTTTATTGGACCAATTTTAGGATGAGAGCACCCTTATATCAATCTCTCTACCCGTACCATATTGGATTGAAGCAGCCTACAAGGAATGGTTCTCGTGCCCCTCTCTTTCCCAACTCATTAATAACTTAAGAGAATATTCTAATTACTAAGTAGACTACTCTTGGAAGGATGAGATTCTTCACTACAAGGATCAAGTAGTGTTATCCGCAGCCTCCACCTTCAAAACCCACATCTTGGACAAGCTGCACTTATCTCCAACTTTTGGACATTCAAGCTTTCACAAGACTTATGCTCACGCACATCAATCTTTCTTTTGGACTAGCATGAAAAACAACATTCTTACTTTTGTAGTTCAATGTGATGTGTTTCAATGCAACAAAGGGGAAACATTCAAGTTACAGGGAACCTTACAACCATTGCCACTTCCTACTTCTATTTGGATGGATGTTTCCATGGATTTCGTCACTGGTCTCCCAAATTCAAGCAACAAATCAGTCATCATGGTGGTTGTTGATAGACTTTCTAAATATGCTCATTTTTTTGCTCTACCACACCCATTTGCCCCCACTTTAGTGGCTCAATTTGTATTGGGGAAGATCTTCAAAATTCATGGTATGCCGACTTCCATTGTGTCTGATCACAATCCCACTTTCACCATCAAATTTTTGTAGTAATTTTTCAAGCTACAGGGAACACAAATCCAACTAAGTACCTCCTATCATGCCCAAAACGATGGTCAAATAGAAGCAATCAACAAATTTTTGGAGACCTATCTGAGGTGCTTCACTTTAGACAAGAAACATCAATGGGTATAGTGGCTACCTTTAGCTGAATGGTGGTATAATACTAGTTATCATGAAGCCACCAAAATGACTCCATAGGAGGCAGTGTATGGCCAACTCTCACCTTCACCTATTTCTTATATCCCAAGATGTTCTAAATTATAGGAAGTTGATCAACTCCTATAGAACCATGCCGCCAAGATCTCTCATCTCAAAGATAATCTACATCAAGCTCAACACCAACTGAACAAGCTAAGAAACATTATTCTGAGCACTCATTTCAAGAAAGGGATCAGGTATTCCTATGACTCCAACCATATATGAAAACATCTCTCAAAGTAAAGGGTTTCCAAAAACTAGCACCAAAATTCTATGGGCCTTATCAGATACTTTAGCGCTTAGGATCATTCACCTACAAACTAGCCTTGTCATCTACTTCAAAAATCCATCCAGTCTTCCATGTATCATGCCTCAAGAAAGTGGTGGGGAACAATTGCAGAGTTCAAACAAGTCTACCTGAATAGGATGAGGAAGGCTCACTTTGGCTCCGACTAGAACAAGCCCTCGATACTCATGAAAGATGTCGCTATGGTTTCACAATCAAGGAAGTCCTCATCAAGTGGAAATAAACCTCTCCAAAAGATACGACCTAGGAACCAACCACTATTCTTCATCATTTTTCGTAGCTTTATCCCTTGGGACAAGGCTACGTTTGATGGGGGAGGGCATTTTAGGATCCAACCCTAACCTCTTTATTTATGTAATAAGCCCAATGGGTTGAGTCAGAGTCATAGTTAGTTAGAGAGTCAATAAATCCCCCATTAATAATTCTAAGTGGTTGACCCATATTAGAGAAAAGGTAACACAGTTAGTTGTTAATGGGCCATAGTTAACAAATAAAGTGGTTAACCCGTGTTATGTAAGGGACCACTAGTATTTAGGGTTTTGGATGTCATTTAGATATAAATAGGACTGTTTTGTAAGGAAAAGATCATCGATTCTTATTATAATTGAGAAGTTCTCTATTGGAGAATTCCCCCCTCGAAGAGGCAATTGAACATTGAATTTGTTTCTGAATAATAAAATACCCTACATT
Source organism: Pinus taeda (assembly GCA_000404065.3). NCBI lineage: Eukaryota > Viridiplantae > Streptophyta > Pinopsida > Pinales > Pinaceae > Pinus > Pinus taeda. Next base: position 29,904 of record APFE031422141.1, on the reverse strand, counting down.
TTTTCTCATTTCATGTGATAATTCTGTGTTTTGGGATATATTTCTTCATATTTATGGTATTCTGGATTTCTTACAAGTTAAGAGTATAGAAGACACAAATATGTAGGCTTCCGAGCCAAGGCCAAAACCCTACAAAGGGGGGAAACCCAAAAAAAAAAAATCATCTTCTTATAGAATTAGATCAAAGTGAGAAATCCAAGACCTAAGACCACGAAAAAATTCTAGCGCTTCAAGAATCCAAACCAAGCCCTCTTTGTCATAGGATATAGCATTAGTTTCATCCATAGTAGCTTGCATTATTCTTAGCTCATATACCATAGGTATCTCATGTTTATGTCATATTATCTATCACAAAGAACTTGAAATTTTTTCAGATAACCTCCCTCAGAAAGACTAGCATCATCACATAAACCTTGCATCATTTCAAATCTAGGAAGCTCACACTTTTTTTCATATGCATGACCTCAGAAGCTTGCAAATAGTTACAAGAACATCACTTCTAAACTTCGCATGTCTTTTCCTCAGAACCCATCACAGAAAGCACTAAATTTCTTTCCAAAATGGAGGAGGATGAATGCAAATATATAGTTATTATCATATGAGAAAAGATACATCCTTTCAGTGAGCCAACTTGACATCTAGGAGGGTTGACCTAGATTCTTGAGGTGAATTTACTAAAATTTCATTTTAGAAATTCATTTTCCTTTTTCTTTATAATAAGTCCAAATAGGACTTTGACTCTTTGACTCAATGAATCCTAGAAAGCATCAAGAACATGCTTAACTAGTGAAATAATAATAATAATAATAAGAAAATTCTTCTTTTTTTTTCTTCCCTTTTTTTCTTCCTTTTCATAAAATACATAATGATACAAGTAAAAAGATAATTATGAAGGTCGAACCTAGTTACATTTTCCAACAATAATTACCATTTTTTTCTATTTTCTCAACCAAATTTGAAATTTAGTATATGCTAAAGGCTATGTATTGTAATATTATTGGCATAGTAAAAAAAAAACATATCGGACTATTTTGGAATGCAGATGTATGTATAGATGTTTAATAAGTATAAGTTATATTATAGCTGTATTTATTCGATTTAGAAACATGTTTCAGCTCTGCATGATAATGATTTATTTAATTTTTTTTTTAGATCTTTAATGAAATAGCTTTTTTTATAGAAAGAATTGCAAATTTGATAAATCAATAACAAAGAGTAATAAATTACATTGGAAAGAAGTACACATGGCATGGGACAATGAAAAATGTAGTAAATGATACTAGTAAGTAGCATAGTACAAATACAAATAGTCGATAACGGGGCAGTTAGAGGGGTATAAGAGAATTATGTGGAGCACGAACAACAAAGCGACTAGGTGGGCGGGAGAAAAAATATCCTTCTGCACTATGTATCAATGTTAATAGTTCACAGAACAATGCAAAATAAATAAATATTGGAATATTCTAGAATTTACACATATGTGTGCATGCAAAGTGTTTTTTAAGTTATGTGGTATTTCTCTATACATTGCTTCTTGTATGATAATGATTTGTTTCGAAATTTTACATGATAAAAAAATAGATATGACATAAAACAATGAACTAGTTAGACATTAAAGTTAAACTGAAAAGCATGATAGTCATTGAAAAATATTATTAAATGCAACTTTTTCATGATAGAGACATCAAACAAGTATTAAGTATCCATATTCCATGGATTAATAGTCACAATAGGTGTTTCCATAAGGAGAAATGGATTAGTTTAAGAAAGCCACAAAATTGAAATTCCATTTGTTGTAGATGTGGATTATGTGTTGAAGCAAGAAAATTGTAAGTATGGAAAACACTATTTCGTTGTATAAAATGGAGTACTTATGTGAAATGTGAAATGTGGAGGCCTCTGCATTTCATAAAATATTTCACATAATTTTGCACCTCTACACATTTCCTCTTATGTCATCATGTACAAGGGAGAATCGTTGTTAATTATAGGAATTGCCACTAGGAGGACACCATTAATTAACAACAGTTTCACTAATTAAGGACCAAGTTGTAAAATTATCTGACTAATTATAGAATTTTTTAAATTTGATAAAACAATAAAGCAATGTAAGAAATTAGATTGTAGGAAAGTAGACACAACACAACATAATGAACTAGCTACACATAACAATCAAAACATAGTAAAAAATCTTAGTAAATAAAAAAAACTAGAAGACAATGTTAATATTGCAAGTACAAATATGTGGAAACATGGAAATATGCATGGCATTCCACCCTTTTCTAGTATTCAATAGTACATTGCTTGACAATGTAAACAAAGAGAATCGCAGATCAGCTAATTATAACATGAAACTAGATCCCAATCATCCAATAAATTGAAATAGTTGTTCGATAATAGTCAAATTATTCAACTAGAAAGTGTAAGGTAATGTTAATATTACTTGACAATGCAAGCAACGAGAATTTTACAATTACTGGATTAATCAACAATGTAAACAAAGAAAATCATGACTGTAGAGTCCATTAATTAACAACAGTGTCACTGAAAAATGATTCATCGATTATCCCTTGTAACCAAGTTGTAATATTGTCTAAAAAGTTATAGAACTTGTAAATTTGATAAATCAATAAAACAATGTAATAAATGATCCTGCATAAAAGTAAACACGACATAGCATAATGAACCAGCTACACATAACAGTCAAAACACAGTAAATAATCTTAGTAAATACCATAGTACAAAACATAGAACCTGAGCAAAATAGGCCATTGAAATACATTCTTGTACAAAGTCATATTAGAATTTGTATTAGTAGAAGAAATCACCTTGTTTTCTCTAATGATTTCATTCCTAATCTTGTTCTCATAAGTATAGTATATTGCTTGATAATGTGAAATCAGAACCTAATCATCCAATAAAGTGAAAGAGTTGTTTGACAAAAGTCCAATTCTTGAACCAGAAACTATAAGGTAATGTTAAGATACTTGATAATGCAAGAAATGAGAACTATGAAATTACTAGATTACTCAAAAATGTAAACAAAGAAAGTTGTCATTGTATATGTATAATCATTTTTTGATGGTTTATTATACATGTTCCATTTGTCTCGAAATTGGAAAACATATCAATAACAATTGATTTTTTTGTACAATATTTCTCATAGGAATCTTTTTGTAGTTCAGGTAATACCTTTTTCCAGTTCCACACCTCTCAGAACAAACCATATTTCAATCCTGTCATTTGCATGTATGATACATTTTCACCAATCGAAATAAATGAAGTGAGAGTCCTAGTTGCAAGTGTTCCAATAAAGCATATTTTTATTCATAGTTCTTGCACTTGTAATTGGACTACTGCATTTCACACATATAGTGTCAAATGGATTCGTATATGCAGTAGTCATTGTCGGGTGTCCTTGGAAGTACTGTAAAGTTGATATAGAAAATAAACACTTAGTAACATGAAATGTCTTTTTGTCATTTTTTCTTTTTCTATGTCAATACAAAGAATATAATAAAGTTTAAAATGCATATTCCACTGAGCATATAATGCATTTTTCTTAGATTTTTAACTTTCTTTCCTATTTTCAATGGACATATGAACATTGATTATGAAGTTCGAAAAACTCTTTCTTGTTTTCTGACTATATTTTTTAGCAAGATAAATGAAAAAACCTGTTCTTACAATTTTCTTTGAATTGAAAGACATGTTGAAACAAGTTTAGTGTGTACTTGAACCTATTACATATGCAGCATTTGTAAAACAATACACGAAAACCATAGTACAGATGGACAATAACTTTGTAACAATGAAACATTCAAATAAATAAAAAAGTATTGTTTGTCTGTCTTATTCTACATTTTCGTCTTTTATTTCCAATGCATATTATATTGTTGTGTGTGTTATTGAAATTACAATAACATTGATTGTGCCAACTGGAAATGGATCTTCATTACACGATAGGTTTGCAATCGTCATATTTGGAAAGAATCGGTACTCTGCACAAATAATAAAAATGTTTTCTACACTACTAAGACTACTTAGACATGGTTTTTTTACAATCAACACTGTCATATTTATGCTTTCGAATTATTTTGAAATCTCTAATAAAAGCACCATCATTTGCAATAAGTTTTGTCTAATGGTGTTCAATAAATTGTGTTGGCGCAAGCAATGTTATTGTCATTTCTTCTTTCTTATTCGTTAAATCTACATGGAGTATAGATTTTTCGTTGTTTTCCTTGTCCAAAAATGTTCGATATGTAACCAAGAAAAAGTTATGAAAAATGTTCCCAATTATATTGTTATCGATATCTTCAATCAACAATGCCATAAACTCGATTTCTTTTTCCTATTCAAGAGCATTGAATTAAAATTAATTCAAAGAAAAAGACAAAAAACTCAAAAAAAATATGATATACATTTAAATAAACCTGCATAGAACTACATATTTTCTTTTGTTTCTTCATTGATTTATGTTCCTTCCATTTTGTTTGTTGCGATATTTGTTTTTGTAGTATTGCTTATTTCTATCTCTACACCCTTGTCCATCTCTATTGTGACGTCATTTGAATTTGATATATTTTGCATGTTCACAAATAATACATTGAAATCACTCCTTAAAATGACATTATAATTGATACTAAGTAAGAACTAATTAATGAAAACAGAATCATATAACACAAAGTCATTTCTAATGTATATAAATTCTAGATAGATTTTAGTTTCATCAAATACAAATGTTTTATAGAAATTTTCAAAGTATTTTTTTCCATAAAATTGTTATCGTGGATTTGAATCTCTAAGTGTTATATGTTTCCTGAAAATTGAAAAACCCTTTCTTTTAGTTATAGTACATTAAAAATATAGCAAAAAAAACATTGGGTTGTATAATGTAAAGATAATCAAATGATAATAAATATAAGAGAAACACACATCTTAACAAAGTTGTCATTGTCTTTAACAATCTTTGTTCTACTTATGTTCATTTTCGTTGCTCTAATGATATGAGTTAGATAAAATATATATAAATAATAAAAATAAGAGGTTCTAATTCCATAGTACATAAGTAATTTAGACGTAAGAGTTATACAACAGTAACATATATTGTGTAAATGTGTTTAGCACTATCACATTATCTAGTTTTTGAATTTTGTACCTCATTGCTACATGATTGTACCATATATTGTATAATTGTTCTAAGTACTTGCATATAGAAGAAACAATGCATTGTTTACCTAACAAAAATGTTACACATTTTTCACCTTCATTCGAGATGAGCTTACATAGATAATCCTTCATGGCATGAAACTAATAATACAACACCATACATCCCGGAAACGGAATCTATTTGTAACCATATTATCTGAAAAGTGATGTATCATGCATTCATAATGTGTGTGCCAAAAAGATTATATTTTGAACTTTTGATGTATACTTCTATAGATAGCATAACCAAAATTATTGGTTCATGTTACCTTATAAATATTTAACATATATATTAGATATTCAACAAAGTTTGACATGCAGATAAAAAAAATTGTAGTAAAAAATAATTGATAGTCAACAAACTTTCACCATGAGGCGAGAGCTATATTCTCCAGCGAGGCATGGAGTAATAATAACAATAATAATATTAATATTAATAAGTTACGCAAAATAGCAAAGAGCCAACACATTTCATCCACGAACAAACTACTACTAATAATAGAATTGTATCCTTAAATCAATTGGATTTCATCATAAAGTTAAAGTTAAATTTGATTTAGTAATAGCCAATGCATCATTGTACAGAGTAAAAATGAAAGTTCTTTGAAATTATTATTTCCATATATGAAAGTTCCATAATTGAAGAAATATGTGGAAGTGACTTTGAAATATTAATTTAATGTGAAATATTGGAAAATGAATACAAGTATAACATATACAGTTAGATATAATGGTACACAATTATAGGTTTCCTAAGAGGTGTGCTTTTTTTTAATTTATTAAAATAAGAAAATCTGTAAAAAAAAATTAAATGAAGAAGAGTTTAAAATTAATTGTGTGTTTGTGGAATAAAGTCTGTTATGCATGCCCATTCTCCTGCATATATCTTTTCCTCCACACATCCTTCATTCCATACAGATTCACATCTCCCACACATGCCCCGTTCTTCACAGATCATTTGTTTCGGATAACTAAATCTATAAAATAATATAAGATAAACATGGTAGCAATAACTATATTGATGTCAGTGAAAGAGCACTAATCAAATAAACCTCCCCCCTTCAAGATGAAATCCTTGTACAAGAAAAGCTTTAGAAAATGAAACGTGTTGAAACTAATTGAAGATTGTTAGTTCAAAGTACATGTTGAAAGTAACTTAAAAGCTGGTGGTTATTGTTAAATAAATTATATTGTGTAGAATGCTTAAATATTATATGGAACCTTAATATTGGTTTACCATCTCTAGAAATTAAGCAAAATCAAATCTACATGCAAAAATAAAAGCTACTGATGTTACATTATTATTTTGTTAAAGTAGGCTAGTTTTGTGATACGCAGAGGAAAGAGAAACACTATGGGAGAACTATGCCAGAAAGACTGTGCGAGAAAAAAATGGGAAGAAATATGCAAAAGTAGCTTTAAAATATTAATTTAATCTGAAATATGAGAAAATGAACACAAGTACAACAGATACAGTTAGATACAATTGTACACAATGATAGCTTTCATAAGAGGTACACTTTCTCGTGCATATACCCCATCCTTTGCACATCCTTTGTTTCTCATAGCTAAATCTATAGAATAATAAAATATAGTAATTGTAGAAACAATTGCATTAATGTTAGTGATAGAGTACTAATCAACACACCCTCCCCCCCCCCACGCCCCCACCCCACTCTTTCTAGTTTTACCTATTACATTCTAAATTAAAGTTTATGTTCCTATTGAAATAAATTCGCATCTATGGAGTAAAATTACCTCTGCACGTAGGTTTTCCTACACATACCCCATACTCCACACATCCTTGATTCCACAAATATTCATAGCTTTATGCAATTTCTCTTTCGCACGAATAAATTTTTAAAACTATTAAATGGAAAAGAGTTTAAACTTAATTTTGTCTCATTTGATTATTATTATCACATTATACAACTCTGTTTTTTGCTATATATTTTATGTGCTTTGTAACATGCAATGTTGTATACAGAAAGACACACGGAAATGTATACAGACATATGAAATATTACAGAACAATGTTTCGGTTGCATGTCCTGCACAACCCTTCTTCCACTCAAAAGAGGCAATTCACTTAATATTGCATAAAATTATGAATAAGAGCAACATCGTTCCATTTTTATAAGTAGTAACAAATGTAAATTTTTCAATAGTCTTGCATCAACGTTTCCTGAACATTTTTTCACGACTACTTCCTGGTTTTAAAGTCTTGCCACTCCATAGCTTGCCTTATTTTCATCAAGTCTACTATTAGTATTAATTAATTATGCATATGCATATTAATTATGTTTCTAGAAAACTGAAAAGAGTCTTTCCACTTCATAACTTTCCTCGTGTTCTTTGAATCTATTATATCCAATTTCTTTGTATATATCAAATAAGACAAGCAATTGTATTAAGGATCCACGTAATATTTAAGTGCTCCACACAATTTTCCGCACCTACGCACAATGTGTCAATGTTACTTGTTCTACGCCTCCATAGAATAATATAAGCAAATTTATATAAGTGATAATATGATGTTAAAGTTAAATTTAAATTTGATTTCGTCATAGTCAAAGTTTCATTTCACAACTCTATCTTCCTTGCAATTCTAGCTTCCTCTTAGAATTGTAACAGAACACCAAGATTTTTTTATACATTGTATGGAATTGGAAGGTGCCCATTCGTATATTATCCAAATTTATACATTGTAATAAACATAGTTAATAGTTAAAAGGAGACTTCATTTGATATTAAATACTAAGGCTGCAATGCAGAAGTGTAGTCAACATTTTCTTTGTATGGAGTGTGGAAGTGGAGTCAAATTTTTCTATCTTTGCACATAGCTCTTGTTGCAACCTCCACACTTCACACATGTATCCCTTCAACAATGTGTCTTGGATACTAAGGCAATTTTTCTTTCTACGAGGTAAAAGTGAAAAATACGTACAGGCTGTGTCTAAAATACTAATGTGTTGATCCATACATTGTATTGAACATATTTAATAGTAATGCATTAAAAGGAGAGTTAAATTTAATATTATAGTGGGGGGCACATTTTCTTATGCGTAGTGCAGAAGGCTAATGGATGTTTTCTTTATGCGAAGTGCGGAAATTGTACAAAGCACTAATGTAATTTTTCTTATCTCCACATATATCTTTTGTCGACACCTCTACACTTCACACATGTGGCCACTCAACAATATATCTTCGAAATATAAGGAAATGTGAAGGTGTGAAACCTTTCATTATGAGACAGGACAGACAATGTTTTCATTGTGTAGAGTGTGTAGGGGCAGGGAACTTCCTTCTGCAAATATTTCATTGTGTCGAATGCATATCTTCGTTATGGCAGAGTAAGGGGATGTACGGAAATTAATATGTGCGGAAAAATCTTCATTGATTATTTATGAAATCTCTCCACACAATGAAAGTTCCCCAAACAATGAAAGTTCCCCACACAATGAAAGATCTCCACACAAATCTCCACCATTGAATAATTGACTAAAGTTTGTGTAGCCTGCATAATGAAAGCTTTCCACACAATGAAATATTTCCGCACAAAACTTTCCACACTTTTATTTAACAATAATGATGCATTTTCCATGAACTTCCTATTCTACTTAAGATCACAACATTTTATATCAAGCAAATCTATACCTAAAAATCGAAATTGGATAAAATCAATATATCAATTTCATTTCGAAATATGGAAAAAAATCTTTCCTTATGCACATTAGGGAGATATAGGGAAAATGTAATAAAATCCTTTCCCGTGTTGATTTTTGAGTATTCTGGGAGGTACTCCAAGCCCTAGGGTTCAAGGTTTGGAAGGGAAGGTGCCACAAGAGTTAGTTACAGGCTTGGAACCCAAGGTTGGGGTTTTTCACCTATCATAATTTGGGTCAAAACCATGGCCACATTTTGACATGTGATGGATTAGGATGATATCTCTCATTGAGATGAATCTGACGTAACGAAGATCACCCGATTTCAAGTTGTAGAAATGGAGATATGAATTTTTGAAGTCTAGAAGTGGGTTTTGCACATGTATGGTGATCAGGTGCTCAAAATTAGGCTCAAAAATCGATGTGTCAAAATATTGATAAAATTAGATTTAGATCGAGGAGCTCGTCATTCTGATTCTAACAGTGTGAACGACACTCGAATCTGAGCTTGTATGAACTTAGAGCAAGTCAAATTTCAGGATTGACTTCGACAGATGGCAGGAAATGATGATGTGGCAAAGCCCTTCAATGAATGGGGAAGTGCCAAGTGGTAGGTCGCCATTGGACCTCGCATTTCACAAATCGCATAACGTAGGTGGGTCATGTTAAAGAATTCTCCCCAAGCAAGTCAGGGTTGCGATGCAATAAATCGCAATCGCACTTCACAACAGGGAAGGCATTGCAAAAATCGAACCCCATTGTACCCAGGTTGTGATGCGATAATCGCAATCGAAGATCATAATGGCACACAATAGAAGGTAGAGTCCCACATTATATTACCCTCTGATTCTTTGTTATTGCGATTTGTGAAAGGATCCCGGATGCAAGGCAACTATGGGTTACAATCAATAGTTTTGTCGGGTCCACCATATCGCAATCACACATTGCCCCACTGCATTCACAGACCATAAGACCATCGTTTTTCTTCCAATTGTGATTTGTGATGGGACAGACAGTGCCGAAAAATTATGGACCGCCGCACGGTGAAATTTTTGTTGAGTTAGTGCTTTTTGGAGCTAATTTGTAGGATCATGCCAGAAATGGGGAAATTTCTGGAGCGAATATTGGGAAAACAAGGGGAAGTCATAAATTCTCGAGTTTTTCACCAAATTAGATGTAAAAGGAGGCTAGATGGCCATTTTTTGACATTATGGACTGATTGGAGCAAGTTTCAGAAGCATTTGAGCATTGTAAACACAGATTTTTACACTTCTAAGCATAATAGAGAGGCCCAAGCCATTGGAAGCTGGACCAAGGAGACGTAGCCCAAGAGGGGTGAACTCATTTATCATGTGCTTGTTGTAATGTGTATTTTATGATGTCCTATACATGTTTATGTTTTTGTTTAGTTTCATATTTATGTTAAATTTCTCATAAAATTAACATAAAAACTCTTCATTTCACTTGCAAAAAATTCATGAATCCTTAAGCACAATGAAAACATTTTGTTTATAATCTGAGGAGGATCTTAGCACTACAATCTAATATTTTAAATTAGATCATTTTGGCATTAGAACACTATGTTTTCTTTGTGAAATAAGGATTTAACTATTTGCAAGTTTATGTCATGCTTACAAGGTTAAAACTCAAAATTGGTGAAGGAAAGCTGGTTGGAAGCCCTAAAGTTGGGTTAAGGGGAAGGAGAGCACGGTTGCCACAATCTCCAACACCAGTTCAGCCTCGAGTTGCAGTTGAGACTCCAGAGATCATGTCTCATGAAGGATAACCTACAAACATGACAGAAGATGAGAATACCTTCAGAAAGGCTTTCTTTGATATAACAAAGATGGTGAAGGTTCTATATGAAGAGATGAATACTAGGCTATACTGGGAAAGTTCCAAACCTCCCAAAGGAGAAAGTTCTTCGGGAGGAGGTATTGGAAAAGGAGGTAATAGAAATGGAGACAAACCTCCACCGTCTCCACCATCTTCTTCATCTTCGTCTTCACAAGCATATTCACATCTTCCTCTAACATAACCCTTACTCATACTCATCATCATTCTTCAAAAGGAACTGGTAAATCACCTTTTTTAAAACTTGATGTTAAATTCGAGTTGCCCATGTATAATGGTAAAGTGAATGCAGAGAAGCTTAATAATTGCATTCGGTAATTGGACGTCTATTTTAGGATTCAAAGCTTTCAAGAGGATGACATAAAGATTCAGTTATCTTCCTTGAGAATGGAGGGTGCAGCACTAGTATGGTGGGAATAAAAGACCCAAGAGGAGATTAAAAAACACAATAAGATCTCAATTTCTTGTCTTGATTTCTTTTTTGAAATCAAAAGACAATTCTACCCTTTAGCTTATATGCAAAAAGTTGTCATGAATTGGGAAAACTTTAGATAGATTAAAGTTCAAAATGTGCAATATTACACCCAAGAATTCAGAAAGAGGTCTTTGATGTTAGGTGTATATTTGCAATCACAGGACACATTGCTGAAGCACATAGGGGGTTTACACAGTTACCTTAGGCATACTATCTTAATGTTTAATCCCAATAATCTAGATGACGTGTGTATGCAAACCACTCATCTTGAGGCAAGATGGAAAAACAACCCAAAAGAAGGTAGTAAAAATCCATTTAAGAGTAAAGGAAAGAAAAAGGCTTTCAAAGGGAAGGCAAAGAAAAATAAGTATATCAAGAGAGAAGGAGAGAAAGTTACATGCAAACATTGTTCCAGAGAGGGTCACAATGAAGCTCATTTTTTGAAGTTTCATCCTAAAATGAGACCAAAGAAAAGCAACAACAAGGGAAAACAAAAAACAACTGCAACCACTCAATAGGATTTGGGATCCGATTTGGGCGATGAAACTAAAATCACGTCCATGGGGTTAAAAGGAATAGAATTCATTGCTAGCACTAGTTCTTCAAACTCACAACATGAAACTCTAAACAAAAAGTGGAGAATTTTACTATTTCACATAGGGGTGATATCAAAACACAACAAGATTGATAAGCTTTTTGATAGTGGCTCTCAAGCCAATCTTATCTCTAAAAACATTGTCAAAAGTTTAAATTTGGAAGCTATTCCACATCATAAACTGTATCCACTTGGATGGGTGTGTGGCAATGTGTAATTGTAGGTTACGAGAAAGTGTAAACTAAGATTCGCCATTACTGTAAATTTCATAGTTGAAGTGGAGCTTGATGTTGTGCTATTAGATATCTGTGGCATAGTTCTGGGCAGCCCATACCTTTATGACATAAAAGATATATTCCATACACATGAAAAATAAATATCATTTATTCAAAGATGGAGTAGAATATATTGTGAGATCTCATAGAAAGAAAATAAATCTTTCACTTGTAAATGCAGGCAAATGAAAAGACTAGTGAATTCGAGCAAGAATTTTGTGCCTCTAATGATCAAACCCAAGGATGATGTTGATAACGAATCTTTTAAAGGTTTTGATTCGAATTTGAAATTTGAATTGGTTGACGTAGTTAACCAATATAACAAGATGTTTCAGGAACCAAAGGGATTACCTCCTAAGATAGGAATCCAACATGAGATATGGTTATAGCAAGATTGTCCTCTTCCTAACATTGGCATGTACAAGATGTCAGTGATGAAAAGTGCAGAAATTAAGAAGTAAATTCAAGAGTTTTTGAAAAAAGGGATCGTAAAACCATCTTCCTCACTGTGTGGTTCACCTATTGTCTTGGTACTAAAGAAGGATTGAACATGACATATGTGTGTGGGCTTTCGTGCATTGAACAAAATTATGGTAAAGAACTGCTACCCATTGCCCAGAATAGATGATTTACTTGACCAATTGAAAGATGCAAAGTATTTTACTAATTTCGACTTAAGAAGTGGCTACCATCAAATTAGAATAGTTGAAGGAGACATTTGGAAGACAATATTCAAATCAAAACAAGGTTTGTTTGAATGGCTAGTTATGATGTTTGGTTTATGTAATGCTCCCGCTACATTCATGCGTGTGATGAATGATGTATTGAGGCCATTTATTGATGGTTTTTTCATAGTCTACTTAGATGACATCTTAATTTTCAGTGAATATCATGATGAACATGTCGTGCATGTAAGAAAAGTATTTGATGTCTTGGAAAAAGAATAGTTGTATCTTAAGATGTCAAAGTGCGAATTTGGGAAAATTTCTTTAGTTTACTTAGGTCATATTGTTGGAGGAGGTGAGTTGAAAATAGATCGCTCCAAGGTTGACTTCATTGTGAATTGGCTATGGCCCAAGATAGTTACAGAGGTAAGAAGTTTTCTGGGAGCAGCCCAATATTGGAGGAAATTCATTGCTAATTTTTCTCTTATAGTAGCTCATTTTCATGCATTGAAAAGCATGAAAAAGGTTTTTTAGTGAGGAGGCAAATAGAAAAAGACCTTTGATGTGTTGAAGGAAAATATCAATACATCTCTAGTACTCACACTTCTAGATTTGAGACAGTCATTTGAGATTTAGACTGATGCTAGTGATTACGCTATGGGTGTAGTCCTCATGCAACATGCTAAGCCTATCTATTTCCATTTGGAAAATTTTAATGGTGCAGTGATTATCTATCCTAAATATGACAAGGAATTGTATATGTTGGTGTAAAATGTGAAAAAATGGAAGCACTACTTGATGGGTAAGGAAACTATCATTCACGCTAATCATCAACCATTGCAATACCTGCAATTACAATCAAAGTTGCAGCAATCAAGGCACTTCTGATGGATGGGTTTTCTTCAAAAATTCCACTTGGTAATTAGGCATAAGAAAGGTATCTACAATAAAGTTTCTGATATGCTTTCTCGACCTATTTTTAGTGTAGCTACCTTACTTAAGCATAATTTTGTTTTACATGAAATTTATATTGAGCAATATGCATTAGATAATGACTTTCAAGATGTTTATGCAAGCTTGAATCAAGGTAACCAAGTAGATGAATTGGATTATCCTTTGCATGATAACTTGCTATAACATCTTGGCAAGCTTTGTATTCTATAGGGACAAAGTGTTAACATCATAAGAGAGGCGCATACCTCTCTTATTGTTATTCATTTCGGCGTAAGTAAGACGGCGGCACATCTACAGAGGTATTGTTATTGGCCTCATATGCTTGAAAGTGTGTTTCGTTTTATTGCAGGATGTTCACTATTAGCAATCAGTAAACCTAGTAATAGGAAGTTAGGATTGTACACACCACTTCTAGTTCCTTCACGACCGTGGGAGAGTGTTCCTATGGATTTTGTAGGAGGTATTCCATTGTCAAAAAGAGGTCATGATTATTTGTATGTAGTTGTGGATAGGTTCAGAAAAATGTGTATTTTGATGCCATGTAAAAAGTAAGTTACAGCTAAACAAACTGCTCAGTTGTTCTTTCAGAATGTTTGGGTGCATTTTGGATTGCCCACATCAATTGTTAGTGATCAAGATTCTTGCTTTGTTGGGAATTTTTTGTCAAGCTTGTGGGGATTTATGGACATCAAATTGAAAAACATTACAACTTTTCATCCACAAACAGATGGTCAAACAGAAGTGGTGAACAAAACAGTGATACATCTTCTTCGTGGGTATTATAGTAAGCATCCTAAGTTTTGGTACGAACTTTTTCACTATATTCAGCATGCTTACAACCGATCCAAGTACTCTTCCACTCAAACTTCACCATTTGAAACATGCATGGGATAATTTCCTAACTATCCTTTGGATTTTATTTTTGGAAAATATGTTGCTATTGAAGGTTATAGCGACATAGACAAAGAAAGAAATTTCATTGAACAAATCCAATTAGTGCACCAAAAGGTTCAAGAAGAGCTTGAGAAAAGCCAAGGCAAGTATAAAGTAAGACACGACAAGCATCGTCAAGATCACAAGTTCCAAGTTGGTGATGAATTTTGGCTTCACATTAATAAAGAGAGGCTCCAAGGAGAAGGTAAAAATATAAAACCAATTAGATATGGTCCATTCAGGATTTTGGAAAAGATTGGTACCAATGCCTTTACATTGGATTTGCCTTCATATATGAAATTTATGTTGTTGTTAATGTTAAGAATTTAAGTTTGTATGATCCTCCTTTGATTGTAGATCAAGGAGAGAATATCCAAATTCCATCTATTGAAGACTTTTCTCCAACCTTGACGAGCTTTAGGAAGACACTATACTTGACAGAAGAATAAGGACATCAAAAAGGGGAAGTATCGATTATCTTCAAGTGGGGTGCAAGGGTACAAATACTTTCAAATCCAAATGGATAGAGGTTGGAAAGGTGAGGGAACTATACCCTCACCTTTTGAACAATTGAAAGTGATCATTTTGGGGTCCAAAAGGCTTCCAGTGGGGATGAGTGATTAGGTGCTCAAAATTAGGCTTAAAACTAAAAGTGTCAGAATCTTTATAAACTTAGCTTCAGACCGAATATCATGTCATTCTAATTCCAATGGTGTGAATGGCACTCGAATCCAAGATCGTATGAAGAAATTAGAGCAAGTCAAAGTTCAGGTTTGACTTGGACAAATGGCAGGAAAAGATGATGTGGAAAGCCCCTTCAGCGAATGGGGAAACGCCAAGTGGTAGTCCACCATTGGCCCCCACATTTCAAAAATCGCATATCACGAGTGGGTCATGTTAAAGAATCAGCCCCAAGCAAGTCAGGGTTATGATGCGATAAATCACAATCGCACTTCGCAATAGGGAAGGCATTGCAGAAATCAGCCCCCAATGTACTTGGGTTGCGATGCAATAATCACAATCGCAGATCCTAATGGAACACCATAGAAGGTAGAGTCTCATATTATTTTACCCTTCAATTCTGTATCGGTTGTGATTTGTGAAAGGATCCAGGATGCGAGGCAATTATGGGTTACAATTAATAGTTTCATCGGGTTCACCATATCGCAATCGCACATCGCCCCACTACATTCACAGACCATAAGACCGTCGGTTTTCCATCAATTGCCATTTTCAACGAGACAATCAGTGCCGATATATTATGGATCATTGCGTGGTGAAATGTTCACTCAGCTAGCGCTTTTTGGAGCTAATTTGTCGGATCATGCTAGAAATGGGGCAATTTGTGGAGCGAATATTGGGAAAACAAGGGGAAGTCATAACTTCTTGATTTTTTCACCAAATTAGATGCAAAAAGAGGCTAGATCACCATTTTTGGACATTCTGGACTGATTGGAGTAGGTTTCAAAATCATTTGAGCATTGTAAACACATATTTTTACAGTTTTAAGCATAATAGTGAGGCCCAAGCCATTGGAAGCTCGACCAAGGAGACGTATCCCAAGAGGGGTGAACTCCTTTATCATGTGCTTTTTGTAATTTGTTTTTGATGATTTTTTGTACATGTTTATGTTATTGTTTAGTTTCTTATTTATGTTAAATTTCTCAATAAAATTAACATAAAAATTGTTCATTTCACTTGCAAAAAATTCATGAATCCTTAAGCAAAATGAAAGCATTTTGTTTATAATCTGAGGAGGATCTTAGCATTGTAACATAATATTCTAAATCATATCATATGGTCAAGTCGGCTTTATGATAATAACCATGTGACAATTGTACAAGCCCTATGTTGGACGTTGGAGGAAGCCCTTCTATTGTGTATAAATAAGAGGTGATTATGTCTCATTTAGATCATCCAAGTGTGCAACACAAAACAAGAAGGGATATTTTTGAAGGGGGAGATTTCTTTGTTTTGGCCGCAAATGGGAGAGGAGGACCAGCGAAGAAGGAATAGGGTTGTAGAAGCAATCTTCCATGATTGTTTGGGCGCCTTATCTATCCAACAGGAAGGTCAAATAAGAGGAGGTAATTCTGGAGTAATTTGTGGCTTGTTTATGGGTGGTTTGTCCCTAATATAGGATGTCACAGGCCTATGGACCCTTACTATAGCATACAATAGAAAATTAAAGGTGGATAGAGCCTTGGAAGAGGTAGTCGCAGCCCTATACAGTTGTTGTGGGTAAACCGCAACCTTTACCAACTTGTTACAGTGTTACATAGGGCAGTTTGAGGGTTATTCTATGCCCAGAACAACAGTATAGGAGGTGATGCACTCTCCAAGAGAAGGCTGCAGCAAATGAAGGGAAGTCATAGCTATTTCAGGGACTATGTGTGGATGTTTTAGGGTTGTTGCATCATGACATGTGCCCTAACCAGGAACAGTGAATGACAGATGTAGTACAATAGACTTAGAGCATAATTGTGTCTTATGTTGGGTCACAACTTTGATCAGTTTTGGCTTGGTTTCTATTGCAACCCATGGGAGCCAAGTTAAAGGCTTGATTTGGTGATCAAGGACCTTCATAGGATTAGATCCTTCAGTGAAGTGTTGGGTGCCATTGGTCTAGTGGAGAGTAGCATGTTGGCTACCCAAAGTAGCCCTAAACAAGAAATCTTGAAGTGACGAAGAGATCTAAACATTGGGTGAAGTTTGGTGCCTAAAGTGCAGCACTTTGATGGACTAATGTGACTCCTAGATTAGAGGATTGGAGCTCAAGGATTGGCCAACCTAGAGATCAGATTGGATCATACCATGTACATGCAGTAGAAGTGAATTGTAGCATTGTTAGGTGCCAGCCATCCTAGAGTCTCTATGTGTTGTCCTTTAAAGCACTAAGGGGCAACTAGAGACCAGTACAGAAGTGAAGGACCGACAGGACAAGATACGACATAAAATTTGCAGTGAATATTGTCATTGCATCTTGTATACCATAGATTGTTGTATTATTCAGATTGGTTTAATATAACGAAGATTGGGTTTTACATTATTGTACAATATATTATTAAAAGTTGTGTATACATGCATATGTGATTTACTGCTTTATATTTTCCATTCTGCAAACTAGTTCCTGTTGAGATTCTTGGTTTGGTAGCGGCAAAGATTCTAACTTAGACCCAATATCATGGAAATTCAACATCTTGGATTGTCACAGTTCACACAAATTTAAAATATTAAAACAATCACATTATTCAATCTTCATAACAAATAGAAGTACTTAAAAATTAAAAAACTCTTAAGTACATTTATATTATGTATTATTTGCATATGTATGCATGACAAAATATAGGAGCTCAAAGCATAAGTCTCTAATATTAAGAAATACAATCATAGTAACAAGAAATGTATCGAGTTCTAAATTTCAATCATCTTAGCTATGATTAAAATAAATAAAATGCACAAAACATACATCTAAAATCTACTTTTGTTCTTGATTATTTATCATAATTTTGATCAATGACTTATGCTCTATCAATGCTTCTGAGCAGTGTCAAAGAATACATATACATACAATATCTTATACAAAACATTAAGAACTCTAATTCTCAATGGAAATCACTTATATTTGTAATGAAAATGCTCAATAACTCAGCTCATTAGTTCCTCTTCTCTTTAACTATCTGCTCTTTCATTCTGGAAAAGTAAATGTGTTTGTCCCAATTGGGATTAGAACTGGGTTCCCATGAACAATAATATGGAAAAAGGAAACTACAAAAGAAAACAAGGAACTGCATTGAGAAACTAGACTAGGTGACATTAATACAATTAACAAGTCCCAATAACTAAATACTAGTAAATAGAAAATTAATATGAAAATATTTAAGGACACTTACAATATGTGAAAGCATATACGTTGAACCAATGCCTTCAATGTAGCTTCAATAAAATATTTCATTGGACCGATTATAATCTCTAGCTTAACATGTTGATTGAATATATGTGTTTTGGTCTCCATGGCCTCTTTTTGTAATTGAGAAGCTAAGATAGACTTCTCATCATTAATCCTAACAAATATAATTACCCATTTGCTAATTTCTTTTGTACTAAAATTAGTTATATGATCAAATTGTTTTGCCATCGATCTTTTAGCTTTTCCAATTTATTTGTTAGTGTATCTTTTGTAATCAATTTAGAATTGCATATAATGTGTGGACCATCTAAATCTTGACCAATTTGCACCACCTCTAGAAACACATCACTTCTTATATTCTTTATGCTTTCACATTCAGAAATAATGTTTTCTAGTGTACTGATTCTTTTAGACCATCCAACTTTGATTTGCTTCATTCAATTAGCATTTGGGATTTCTCTATTTTTTTTCCAGATCAAACAATAATTCAAGCCTTTGACTAAAAGTAAATAAGTCATTGTTAAAAAAATGCTTATCTTTGTTAACATTACTACTCACTAAATTAACAAATGAGTTGATTTAATTTGTTAAATGTAGCATATCAAAATCTACTTGTCATCATCATGTTCAATGATTTCTAATCTTTGGCATATATTAGTGACAATATGGCATTTTTCTGCATTAACAAGTTCGAGAGCTTTATTAGATCTGTGAGATGTGTTAGCAGTGAGAAATTGTAGATGGAAGTGTCTATATTGCAAGTGGAGTCATCAGCAAATGACCCATATTTAAAGCATCTTCTAGCTCTTATATTGTTTCTTTCAGTACCAGGTTCTCTACTTGCTAAATAGACATTGTAAGTGTGTTACCGGTAACTTGATGAAATCTCATGAGGCTATTGGCTTCAATTCCAAACATATCAACATTGGTTTCTACTTTATCAATAACTTTCTTACTATGCACCTTTACTTTTTCAATTTGCAATCTTTTATTATTCTTGTTATAGTTTGCATCTTGAAAAGTGATAACGCGGCCATCGAAACTAGAAGCTTCTTTGGCAATTTGCTCCATTATTTTTTGATTTTTAGCGAAAGAATTACTAACCAAATTAGGTAGCATATCGATTTCAATTTCCACATTCATAACTTCTTCAATGCTTCCTATTTTCATGGGAATTTCGGATTTGGCTGATTCATTGATGTGTTTTTTGTCTAAAATAAATATCTTATGAGGCTCCTTGTCATCCCTACCAATTGATAGCTAATCATGAATCAGCTTTGCACTTTCAATATATTTTCTCTTTCTTTAACTCTAAGATGAATCACGACTAGTTCTAGATGTGCAAGATGAAGATTGTGCAGGATTTCCTCCTCTTTTCTTGTACTTTTTCCAGTGTTGATGCTCGCTTCTTTAGGAATTTATCTAGTACTCATTTTCAGTTCTTGATTATTGCTTGGAGCAGTATGTTGATGGGAAAAAAATTACCTTCATCAACATCAGAAGAAACCATCCGTTTAAGGCCCCAAGTTAGACCCTTTTCCGTTGATAAAGGTGGTTTTGACTGATTACAGTCCTAGTTACTGGCTCACCAAAGACTAGCCTAATCCTACTTATCCTAACCTATGTAACACTAATTATTAATCCTATGTGATACTATGTGTTAGTGCTATACTAGTGGATACTAATATTATCTTAATACTTATGTTACAACCATATTAATATGTCCTACATCACACCTATGCTAATATATCCTAAGTGATATTATATAAGAATTACCTAATAAATATATATATATATATAACCTATAATTCTAACTAACTAACTATACATTAGTATTAAGTCAAATACATAAAT
>APFE031422140.1:10276-26300 GCA_000404065.3 Pinus taeda | reverse complement strand
TCCCTAGGCCAGACAATACCTGAGCTCCAATATTCCTTCTAGTAGCCTATTTCGTCCATCAAAGAGCTACTAATAAGGCTACATTATTCACCCAATCATGCACCAACAACACCCTTCTTTCCTGCTACTCTAGGGATACTTTGGCTAGCCAACACACTACCATCCAATCAAATCAATGGAACCCAATCATGCCACCGTCAATTTTTCTCCTAGGAAGACTCTTCACCTCCTTGAAATATCCTCCACATGGCACCAATAGGATGCTATGTCACAATCCAATTCTGGTCAACACTTTGACCCAACAATCCTCCACAAAATTTTTTTGTCACCATTGTTTGCATTGGTTCTCCTGCAATTCTGGTTAGGGCATGTACAATAGCCCTTAACCCAACACACAGTCAAAAGACTAGCCCTCAAGGGCTGCAACCTACCTTGGAGAGGTTGTCCTTTCAAGGTTTTGTCCTCCCTAAAAAAACCTTAACTAACCTCCAGTTGCGTGCTATGACATGGGGCCTAGCACAACAACTTGTTGTAGCTGTGAACTCCTCAAATAAGCTCAAACAATCACCAAAACAACAACTTAATATCTCTCATCTCCTCGACCTAGTAGCCCAACACCTCTCCCTAGTATCCTAACACCTTGGCCCTCAACACAACCCTCAAACAGCTCCTCTGATTTTTTCCTTTAGCCCACAATCCAGTCCAGAACTCTGGTTTTCAAAAACAGACATGTCCATGTTGTCCTTGACCCTTTCTTGCTGTGGCTAGGATTCTTTTTCTCCACCAAATTCAAAGCTATTTTCCTTAGAGGAATGTTGCACAAGTGGATGTATAAAACGCATTCCTTCACCCTCTTTTTATAACCTAAAGAGGGGCTCCAAAGAATTAGTGAAGAGATCCATCTATTAGAGTAATTTACATCAAGCCTACATAACTTGAAAACAAATAATTAATTTGTCAACTTCAAAAATTCATTTCTCCACTTCTACAACTCGGAATTAGATGATTATTGAAGTGGTGGATTCTCCTTTCTGCCCTTTATCGTCTCATGCCATCACATGTAGAAATGTGCCTCTAGCATTTCCCCAAACATGATTGGGTGCAAAACCCCATCCTTGGGTTCCAAGCCTACAAGTTACCCTTGTGGCGCTTTTCTCTCCAAACCCTAAACCTTAGGGCTTGGAGTACCTCCTAAGCTACACAAATCAACACGTTTTATTTTCAGTTTTCATGCCAATAGAACTATGAATTTTTTGGACCTATTTAAATCAGAAACATCAGATCATGAGGCCTTCATTCAGGCTACACTCACTACACAAATTGAACACTCCAAATTCATATATATGGTGCGGCACATGGCCCTGACAGCCCCACTACAAGGTTTTCCTCCGAACAACCAATAGTCACATGAGAGCCATGAAAAAAGTACGACACCCTGGGCTAACCTCCATCCATGTTTTTCATCTTGATGAACAACTGCTACATGCGAGCCATGCGAACTATTACAGCCTGGGCTGACCTTCATCCACCAACTATTAGCAAAAAAAAAAAAAAACCGAAACAAATCAATCAAGACTGCTCCTAAGACGAAGGTCCTCTGCTTTGGATACAATGTTCTACTGGATCATGTAACTAAGTTACATAAGTGTGCACTCGTGGGATGTTGTTTTTCCTCAGATTTACAAGAAAAGGAGATGTGAGACTGGGTTTCTATTCAATGGAAAACACTTCTTGGTTACACTCCCATGGTTAGTCGCCTCATGAACTCTTAGTATAGTTTTCATTTTCTACATCAGTAAGACTTGGAGAAGATTCTCAAAACTCCCTAGGTCTGGGGACAAAGTTTTCTCCAACTTCACCAATGGTATATTAGCTTCAATCCCCTCAGAGACACGTCAAAGAACAAAATGATTTGGGTTAAACTAACCCAGTTTCCTATCGAGTTCTAGACCAGAAGAGTTTTGACAGACATTGGAAACTCTATAGGAAAATTCATATATGTTGACCCATGATGTTTTGGGGCATGGGATTAAAGGGTGGCATGGATCTTGGTTGAATTAGGCTTCTCAGGTGGTCTTCCAACATATATTAGCTTAGCATAGGAACAACTATACATTCACCAAAGTTTGGACTACTTGAGTATTCCTTTCCTCTGCCTCATATGTGATCCTATAAGACATATTATGGATCGATGTCCTTGGCACCTTAGAATGATGGAGGGCGTTGGAAGGCAGGTTCGTGGACATGGCAGAACTGGGTGGAAACAAAAGAATATACGAGTTGCATCACATCCACGTAAGGTTCCTATTTTTTATCCTACGTCTTCCGATTTGAATATTAATGGGAATCATTCCTCTTCCTCACCCTCTCCCCTATCCTCCCCTCCCTTGTCCCTTCCCCATGGCGAGGTTGACTCAAATCCTCTGGTTGTTTCACTATCTTCCCCCCCAATTGGATCCTTCTCGGTCTCATCCTCCCCTTTACTCTTCTCCTTTCAATATATCTCCCACCACTACTTCCCCTCAGGGCGCCCCTCTCGTGCCCCCTGTGTTTCTATACCAATTTGATGATTCCCCCCATTTCATCCCTTTAGAGACATCCCACATACCCCTCGACCTCCTTCATCCCATACCCCCCTGAATTCTCACTCGCTTATAGCTTACCCTAGAAATTTGGTGGGCAATGACATTGATTTATTCTTTTCAAACCCTACTCTTGACATCACTGCTCTTTCCATCCATCGGGTCCTGGTCATGCTCTCTCCATCCATTAGTCCTAATTTCCCCCTCAATATTACAATCAAGGGCAGGGGGTGTCAGGTGAGTTGACATTTCCGTGGACGTCCTAAAATTAAGCCTATCTCATTCCCTGAATCCTATGAACTGTTAGATATTCCTATCATAACATCTTTTGACATTTGGGCCCTTAGATTAGATGTGCCCACCCACCTTGACCCACGACAATGTGTATTTCCCTAAACTTGCAGGGTCTTGGGGACTCACACAAATTTCTTTCCCTTAGGAATCTCTTCTCCTCGGTTCGTCCTCATTCTTTTACAAGAAACCATGACGACCTCCCACAAGGTCCTTGAGTACTTCGAAAATATGCTTCTAGACTGGCACATGGTGGCAGTTGACTCATAGGGTCTATCTAGAGGCTTGGCAATTTTATGGAATCCACAGTGTGCATATATGCACGCTTATAAATGCTTTGCATGTATTTTCCTATGAGGACATTTTCATGGTCTTGCAGATCATATCCATTCTCTTAATTTATATGCTGCTTAGCGGGACCAAGATAATTTATGGGACCAATTGGATGCTCGTGATTTGTTAAATATATGTTCACTTATGATTGCTAGAGATTTCAATGCTACTTTGTCTATGGAAGAATGTTGGGGCTCACAATGCAGAAAGGACCCTATGGCAAACAAACTCCAACAACACTTTTGTAAAAATAACTTGATGGATATTTTTCCCTCCCCTATGGCACCCACATGGCATAACTGTAGTGTTGGAGTACATCACATTGGAAAAATACTAGATCATTTCTTGTTCCATGAAAATATTTCAAAACAATTGGGTTTCCTCCATAGAAAGGTCCTTAATATTTATGTCTCGAATCATACGCCCATGATATTACAATGGAAATCAGAGGAGGTGAGATTGGGAATTCCTTTTAAATTCAAGAGGATATGGCTTGAGGATGATGACTTCATATATTTAGTACAATCCACTTGGACCTCAATGCAACTGGTGCCTCACACCTCCCCTATAATTTCCATTCATGAAGAACTCAAGGCCCTTAAAACTAAGGTCTGAATGTGGGAGTGATCCAAGAAAAAATCCATGTGCCAGGATTTACAAAATATTATGGTGGAAATAGTGAGACTCGGTAAGATCATGGACAATGGGAACCCTTCACCCTCTCTCATTAATAAAATTAAGGAACCGAGGGATAAAAAAAGGAAGATTTTACATAATCATGAAGTCACCTTGGAATTTGAAGAGTAGGGCACAATGGCTTAAAGAAGGGGACAAAAATACTAAATTTTTCCACATATATGCTAATCATTGGAGGAACATCAACACCATCTGGCACAAATGGTAACTTGGTGCATAATACTTCAGACATACAGAGGCTAGTTGTCTTATTTTTTTAATCTTTCTATTGGGCATGAGAAGGATCTCAGGTTGAGGACTAAATTTGCGGTTCAGATTCCTACCCTTCCATGTTTGATCTGGCACAAAATAAATTCTTATATAGGCTCATTGATTTAGATGAGATTCACAGGTCCTCAAATCCTTAAACAAATGTCCCGGGTTAGATGGATGGACTGTAGACTTATTTATACATTTTTTTTCTCTGTTGGGTATGGAATTATTACATATGGTAAAAGACTCTAGGATTCAAGGCTACATCCATGGAGCCATCAACTAAACTTTCATTCCTGTCATTCCGAAGAAATCTAAGCTAGACATTTTTAAGGATTATAGACCCATGTCTTTGTGTAATATCACATCTCCGAGGAACAATATGGTTTTCTCCATAACACATTGATCCATGATGTTGTCACAACAACACGAGAATGTCTCCACTCCATCCATACGAAGAGACTGGAATCGATTGTTATGAAAGTAGACCTGTAAAAAGCGTATGACTGTGTAGACTGGGCCTTTCTATGCATCATTCCTTCAAGGATTGGAATGGAAATGTACAACATAGAATGGATCATGGCTTGTTTGACCACCATACAATATGTGGTCATAAATGGATATCCCTAAAAAAAATTTGGAGTTGGAAGGGGTTTATGCCAGGGTTGTTCATTATCACCCCTCTTATTTATACTTGTTATGGATGGTCTAAGCCACAAGATCAAAGTTGCGAGAACTAAGAATATTTTTAGAGGTTTAATTTTGGGTAGAGAGATTTAGGTTTCTCACAGTTTCTTTGTAGATGATATTCTGACATTTGGGAGGTTATTTAGATCGCAATGGATTGCACTCATCACATTTTAAGTAGATTTTGTGTGGCTTCAGGCCTTGTGATAAATAAAGGATAGTCCATTCTCTTATATACGGGTGGGAATCATGAGGAGATCGAATACAATGCCAATATTTTTGGTGTGAACACACTACTTATAAGTGATGGATTGATAGACCCGAGTTTCAAAATTAAACCAATCAATTACATAAATAATGACTGGTTGTGGATAGTGGAAAAATTTCACAACAAACTCTTTTGGATGGGCACATCGTTGTCTCTCGTTCGGGGGCAAAGTCACTCTGGCACAGTGGGTATTACAACAACTTGTAGTTTATTGGGCACATCTATTTTGTCTCCATGTTGCTATCATTAACAAAATCTGTGGTATTATGGAAAATTTCATATGGGCAGGCTCTGGAGAACATCACAAATATCATTTTACTAGGTGGGAAAGGACCACGATTCCTAAGCAATACGGAGGCTGGGGGATATTGAACATAAATGTTTTTGGGTGGGCACTTTTAATTAAGTCCTTATGGCATGTGCTCTTCAGCGAGAATCCATGGAGCGATATCATTCAAACAAAATATTTGGGAGACTTGAAGGCAGATGATTGGATAAGAGGTGGACTCAATGGAAATAAACATGGGCTTACTCATATGGATAAGTTTTAACAAAATTGAATATTGGTTCTTTAAGTGCATATGTTGGTCATTTCGCTCAGGAAATAACATCATTATTGGAAGAGATCGAATTATGGGTGTTGACGCGGATATGGATATAACTAAAGACATCATATTTAGATTGAATACCACATGCATCTTTTATTTGGCATAGGCCATAAGAATGTGCACTGGTAGATTTCCTATTTGGAAAAAGGCGATTGATATTGGTTTCGCTAGCCCTCTATCAGAAGCCTTGGAACAATATACCACTGCATTAAATATATCGTGCATATGCCAATCAGAAGGTGGAGATCACATTAGGTGGGTTGGCCTACTTCACGAGGGTTTGATAACAGTGGCAGATACATATCTTTACATCTTATGCAACTCATTAAATCTACAAAAAATATTGTTGGTTTAGGAGGTTCTGGAAGTTACAAGTACCTAGCAAGATTGTTATATATACTTGGTTGGCTTGGAAAGACAAATTGTTGACTTGCGAAAATCTGAAGAAGAGAGGCATGAATGGACTAGGACGATGCACCCTTTGCATGACTTCTACATAAACAAACCAACATTTTCTATTGGAATACCTGATAGCAGTGTAGGTATGGGATCAGATCTCAAATCTCTTTTCTTTCCCTCTACTTAACCACAACTCAATGGAACTGTGTTTTCTTTGGTGGAGTAGGAGATGTACAAGGCAACAAGCTATTCCTTTTTTTGTCTTTTGGGAATTATGGAAGGCTAGAAATGCCATTATCTTTGATGACATGACACTCAACATTGACATAATTTCTATAAATATTATCAATTGGATGGAATCACAGGAGGAGAAAAAAATACAAGAAAATGAATCGAGTTACATAGACATCCCTCGACATATCACTTTCCCTGCATGATACTTAGCTGGAGCTGCACAAGCTAGAGCATGTGGTTGCGGTGCGTGGTTGCATATGAACAATGAACAACAATACAAGTTATACTAGTCTAGTGGCAATGACACCAACATGCGTGCAAAAATCATAGCTTTATGGGGACTATTGTGGTTTGGAAAAGTATTAGATGTTTAGATCATTCATATTTTCGGTGATTCACAATCTCTTATCAATGATATGATTGGATATTCCTCCATTTCCCATCCTCATCTAATGGGTTACCTCAATCATATTTAACGTCTAAAACAATCATTTTAGAACATTTATTTTCAACATATCCACAGAGAAAACAACACCATGGAAGACACTATGTCAAAGAAAGGACTCACTGCTATTGTTGGCATGATATATTCGTTCTCTCATGGAGCTAAACTGGATTCTTTCCATTTGTATGGACTAGTATTTTCTATGTATATCTGTGGAACTTCTTACATTTTTTTTGTTTTTCTATAAGGGACATATCCTATATTGGTGCAACTTATCTATGGTTTAGTTTTATCTACGGTTTGGTTTCTGTTGTTTTTATGTGTAGTTTCGAGATTTGAACGCTGTGCAAAATATGAAATATTTAGAAAATATGTTTGTTTCTGCAGGACAATAGAGTTTTTTTGAAATACATGATGTATAAGGAAAAATGGTGGCATTTGTACTTGCATTTTTGATACAAACCAGCTATTTTTTTGCTTCTGAAAAAAGCGGATTACAATATAACTTAGCAGGTATAAAAATCTAATTCCACCTAATTATTTTTCCAACAAAATCAAATTTCTGGAAAGCGGATAGCAATCTAACGCCTATCGGCTAAATGTTCACGAGAGAACATAAAACAAAGGCATTAGCTGCTTATTATGAAAACCATTACGTTGGATTTCAATGTACTAAGCAAGTATTCAAGTTCAATTTTCGTGTCCATGTTTGTCTTTCACAGATGATGCCAAGACGTTTGTGACTAAATTTGGAAAGCCACTACTAGTTAATGGTGTTTATCGTATATTTACATTAAAAATGACTTGCAATGCTTTGCGGTTTGGTATCTGAGGCACCTCACCAGATCACAATTTATCAATAATGGCGTGATATCAAACAGAATCTGACAACATCGAGTAGGAGTAACTAATTTGATTGATCATTGACTTTTGGATAGACTTATGAAGGGTTTCCAAGTCCTTGTCCACTCCCTCTATAGTTAAGTCCGCAAAGTATGGTATGGAGGATCGATTCCAAAACCGCAAGTTACCCTGTTTTGAGTAAGCGAGTCTATAATAGAATCTAGGTTCCAAGTTCAATTGCACAAGAATCTTCAGGGGAAGATACTAAAGGTTTTTCTGGTTCAGCCAAGGAATTGAGGGGGAAGGGAGGATTGGTCACATCATCTCCATTCCCTTCTAACATCTGAACAACCTTGCTCATACAAGGACGATCGCTGGAGTTGTATTGAATGCACCACAATCCAATTTTAGTGAGTCTCCTTGCCTTCTCCTCCTCTTCTGCGTCCATTTCTCCTCCTCCTGCTTCTCTCAATCTCATCCCTAAATCGCCCTTCTCAAGCAGCTTGAAAGTCCATTCAGGAAAGTAAAACTGATTGGAGCGGCTCACCGTCCAGCGTATATTCTTTCTTCCCCCAACAATCTCTAGCAAAAGCATATCGAAACTATAGAAATCTGATTTATCAGTGACAGGCCCCATATCTCTATTGCACACCTCTGGCGCCACATATCCTAATGCTCCTCTCCCGACCATCATTGATATATGGTCTTCTCCCTTTCCATAAGGTTTTTCCAAACCAAAATCTGAAACTTTTGGTGTGAAGTCCGTGTCCAGCAATA
The DNA here is from genome assembly GCA_000404065.3 of Pinus taeda. Taxonomy (NCBI): domain Eukaryota; kingdom Viridiplantae; phylum Streptophyta; class Pinopsida; order Pinales; family Pinaceae; genus Pinus; species Pinus taeda. The sequence goes on along the minus strand of APFE031422140.1, from coordinate 17,885 downwards.
TATTATGAGGTTTGATGTCGAAATGTATGATGCGCTTGTCACAATCCTGGTGTAAATATGCAATTCCACGAGCTGCACCCAAAGCGATAGAATACAATTGCTCCCAACTTAGGAGTTGCCCCTTTTCTTTTCTGGCGAATATAAACCTCTCCAGAGATCCATTAGCCATGTACTCATATACCAGTGCGCTAGTAGTGCTTTCGAAACAATACTCACCAGATGAACCAAATTGAAGTGATGGACCCGTCCAATGGTAGCCACTTCGTTCATGAATTGAATCTCGCTGTGCCTATGCCTGTCGAGAAGCTTAATAGCCACAGGAGCACCGTTCCGGAGCTTTCATTTATACACCACACCATAACCTCCTTCTCCCAACTTTTCTGCAAAGTTGTTTGTGATCTTCTTGAGGTGAGAGGGTGAGTATCGTGTTGGCATTTCGTGAGCATATTCCATTAGGAATTTCTCCACCACTGAATTAGAGCTACCAGAAAGTCTTTTCCTCTTTGCATAACACGTGAAGAATAGTACAACTGCTGCTGTTAGCGCAACTCCCCTAGAGGAGCAACCTGCAGTTGAATGAAGAGATTGATATCAATGAGATGTTTATCTCACTACAATAAAAATATTAACAGTAACCAAAATTAAACCAATCAATTACAGAAATAATGATTGGTTGTCGATAGTGGAAAAATTTCGCAACAAAATCTTTGGATGGGCACATCATTGTCTCTCTTTCGGGGGCAAAGTCACTCTGGCATAGTCGGTATTGCAACAAGTTGTAGTTTACTGGGCACATCTATTTTGGCTCCTTCTTTCTATCATCAACAAAATCTGTGGTACTATGGAAAATTTCATATGGGCAGGCTATGGAGAACATCACAAATATCATTTGACTAGGTGTGAAAGGACCACGATTCCTAAGCAATATGGAGGCTGGGGGATCCTAAACATAATTTTTTTTGGGTGGGAACTTCTAATTAAGTCCTTAGGGCATGTGCTCTTCAGCGAGAGTCTATGGAGGGATATCATCCAGACAAAATATATGGTAGACTTGAAGGCAGATGATTGGATAAGAGGTGGACTCTATGGAAAAAACATGGGCTCACTCATATGGATCAGTTTTAACAAAATCAAATATTGGTTCTTTAAGTGCATATGTTGGTCATTTGGCTCAAGAAATAACATCATCATTGGAAGAGATCGAATTATGGGTGTTGACACAGATATGGATATTATTGAAGACATCATATTTAGATTGAATACCACAAGAATCTTTTATATTGCACAGACCATGAGAACATGGGCTGATAAATTTCCTTTCTAGAAAAAAGTGGTTGATATTGGTTTGGCTAGCCCTCCAGCAGAAGCCTGAAAATGATATACCACTGCATTAAATAGATCGCGCATATGCCAATCAGAAGGCAGAGATCACATTGGGTGGGATGGTCTACTTCATGAGGGTTCGATAACGGTAGCAAACACATATCTTTACATCTTATGCAACTCATTAAATCTACAACAAAAGTGTTGGTTTAGGAGGTTCTGGAAGTTACAGGTACCTAGCAAGATTGTTATATATACTTGGCTGGCTTGGAAAGACAAATGGTTGACTTGCGAAAATCTGCAGAAGAGAGGCATGAATGGACCAGGACAATGCACCCTTTGAATGACTTCTACATAAACAAACCAACATTTTCTATTGGAATACGTGATAGCAGTCTAGGTATGGGATCAGATCTCAAATCTCTTTTCTTTCCCTCTACTAAACCACATCTCAATGGAACTGTGTTTACGTTGGTGGAGTAGGAGATGTGCAAGGCAACAAGCTATTCCTTTTCTTGTCTTTTGGGAATTATGGAAGGCTAGAAATGCCATTATCTTTGATGGCATGACACAACATTGACAAAATTACTATAAATATTATCAATTGGATGGAGTCACGAGAGGAAAAACAAATACAAGAAAATGACTTGAGTTACAGAAACATCTCTCGACAGGCCACTTTCCCTGCGTGATACTTTGATGGAGCTGCACAAGTTAGAGCATGTGGTTGCAATGCGTGGTTGCATATGAACAATGAAAAACAATACAAGTTATACTAGTCTGGTGGCAATGACACCAACATGCTTGCTGAAATCATATCTTTATGGGGACTATTGTGATTTTGAAAAGTGTTAGATGTTCAGATCATTCATATTTTTGGTGATTCACAATCTCTTATCAATGATATGAATAGATCTTCCTCCATTTCCCATCCTCATCTAATGGGTTGCCTCAATCATACTGAACATTTAAAACAATCATTTCAGAACATTTCTTTTCAACATATCCACAGAGAAAACAACACCATGAAGGACACTAAGTCAAAGAAAGGACTCATTGCTGTTGCTGGCATGATATATTTTTGTCTTCTGAAACACAACACCATCATTTCTGAAGACACCATAGTTCTCTCATGGAGCTAAACTCGACTCTTCCCATTTGGATGGACTAGTATTTTCTGTGTATATGTGTGGAACTCTTTACATTTTTTTGGTTTTTGTTCTATATGGCACATATCCCATATTGGCGCAACTTATCTATGGTTTGGTTTTTGTTTTTATGTGTAGTCTAGATTTGAACGCTGCGCAAAATATGCAATATTTAGAAAATATGTTTGTTTCTGCAAGCCCATAGAGTTTTTTTTAAATACATGATGTATAAGGGAAAATGGTGGCATTTGTACTTGCATTTTTAATACAAACCAATTTTTTTTGCTTCTGAAAAAAAAACGGATTACAATATAACTTAGCAGTATAAAAATCTAATTCTTGGAAATTGATGGGTTAATGTGAGCTTATCCATGTGGTATACACTGTTCGAGAATTTAAACAGGAATCAATTTAATGAAAGATTCGTGGCTTTCATGCTTTTATTGGGGTTGTCCAAGATCATTTCGATGACCTATGTTGAGGGAGATATATATCCATAAGAACAAAGGCACCCATTGACCCAACCCTCACCAATAAGTCACTTAGGAAGTTCATTGTCAATTTATTCACAGTGGCAGTGCCATTACATGCCCTGACTGCCAAAGGAAATCATTTTCATTGGGGCAAAGCACAACAAAGGGAACCACACTTTTGACTTTGCTGGCTTCTTTAGGGGCTCCATTAGTGCTTGCTACTACTTATGATGACCTAATTTTTTTACAACAAAATCAAATTTCTGGAAAGCGGATTGCGATCTAACGCCTATCAGCTAAATGTGCACGAGAAAACATAAAAAAAAGGCATTAGCTGCTTATTATGAAAACCAATACGTTGGATTTCAATGTACTGAGAAGGTATTCAAGTTCAATTTTCGTGTCCATGTTTGTCTTTCACAGAGATGATGCCAAGACTTTTATGACTAAATTTGGAAAACCATTACTAGTTAATGGTGTTTATCCTATATTTACATTAAAAATGACTTGCAATGCTTTGTGGTTTGGTATCCGAGGCACCTCACCACATCACAATTTATCAATAATGGCGTGATATCAAACAAAATCTAACAACATCGAGTAGGAGTACCAAATTTGATTGACCATTGAATTTTTGGTAGACTTACGTCAGGGGTTAAGTCCTTGTGCACTTCCTATGTAGTTAAGTCACCAATTTGATGCCATTTGATTGGTCCAAAGTATGGTATGGAGGATCGATTCCAAAACCGCAAGCTACCCCGTTTTGAGTAAGCGAGTCTAGAATACAATCTAGGTTCCAAGATTAATTGCACAAGAATCTACAGGGGAAGATACTAAAGGTTTGTCTGGTTCAGCCAAGGAATTGAGGGGGAAGGGAGGATTGGTCACATCGTCTCTATTCCTTTCTAACATCTTAACAACCCTGATCATACAAGGACGATCGCTAGAGTTGTATTGAATGCACCACAATCCAATTTTAGTGAATCTCCTTGCCTTCTCCTCCTCTTCTGCTTCCATTTCTCCTCCTCCTGCTTCTCTCAATCTCATCCCTAACTCGCCCTTCTCAAGCAGGTTGAAAGCCCATTCAGGAAAGTAAAACTGACTGGAGCGGCTCACCTTCCAGTGTATATTCCTTTTTCCCCCAACAATCTCTAGCAAAAGCATACCAAAACTATAGACATCTGATTTACCAATAACTGGCCCCATATCTCTATCACACACTTATGGTGCCACATATTCCAGCATTCCTCTCCTGGCCTTCATTGATATATGGTCTTCTCCCTTTCCATAAGGTTTTGCCAAACCAAAATCTGAAACTTTTGGTGTGAAGTCTGCGTCTAGCAATATATTGTGAGGTTTGATGTCGAAATGTATGATGCGCTTGTCACAATCCTGGTGTAAATATGCAATTCCACGAGCCACACCCAAAGCAATTGAATACAATTGCTCCCAACTTAGGAGTTTCCCCTTCTCTTTTCTGGCGAATATAAACTTCTCCAGAGATCCATTAGCCATGTACTCATATACCAGTGCGCTTGTAGTACTTTTGAAACAATACCCCACCAAACGAACCAAATTGAAGTGATGGACCCATCCAATGGTAGCCACTTCGTTCATGAATTGAATCTCGTTGTGCCTATGCTTGTCAAGAAGCTTAACAGCCACGGGAGCATCATTTCGGAGCTTACCTTTATACACCACACCATAACCTCCTTCTCCCAACTTTTCTGCAAAGTTGTTTGTGATCTTCTTGAGGTGAGAGTGCGAGTATCGTGTTGGCATTTCGTGAGCATATTCCATCAGGAATTTCTCCACCACTGAATTAGAGCTACCAGAAAGTATTTTCCTCTTTGCATAACACGTGAACAACAGTACAACTGTTGTTGTTAGCAACTCCCCCAAAGGAGCAACCTGCAGTTGAATGAAGAGATTGATATCAATGAGATGTTTATCTAACTACAATAAAAATATTTACAGTAACCAGATATAATTGATAGTGATATAGGAATAGGAAGAAATTATATATACCAATTACAATGGCGTTCTTCCTTTCCCGACCTGTAAAGCCACCATGACAAGTAGTTATTAGTATTGGCAAAGATCCTGAGATTTCACAGAATGTATAGCCGACGGCACACACATATCCAGATTCAAGCTTAATGGTAGAATATATCTGAATATATTGAGAAACTAATTCAGGTGCTGAATTTTTAATTAGATCTGTAGACTATGATCAGAAACCTACCATTTCCGCGGCATTTGTCGAGCTGCAAGGATCCATCGGGACAATAGCATAAAAAATTTGCAGGTTGGGAAATGTCATAACCACAAATCCCCTTACTCCTCAAACACGCGCCGCACAATTGATCTCTGTTCCTGTCGAGATCCCATGTTATCTCAAAACCCATATCATTGAACTGTTCTTGCCCTGGTAAAGAGTCACCATCAATGGACAGGTTCAGACTAATTGGTATTTGAAGATGCGCTTCACAGAGGCCTGTTTCCATCGCCCCTGCTAGCAAGCTGTAATACCAAACATCGCCACAGAATCTTCCCTGAAGCAACGCTGATGTAGTACTAGTATTGTCCACCCCACTTTGATCGCAATGACCCCAAAGCGAGAGATTAGTGGATGTATTTTGGCGGATATGAAAATATGAACCCGACCACAGTGAGTTATACTGAAAGATCGCATTTTCCACCCCAATAATTAGCATGGACAATTTTCATGGAGTTATTACTCCTATTGGCAAAACTATAGGGCTCCAATATGTGATATTCGTCTCCATTGATATTAATCAAAGGATTGCCGCTGTGGTCACCACCCGGTACACACCCAAGCTGGAAGAGAGTGCACAAAACATGAAGGTGGAGATAAACAACCAGATTCATTGAATTTGGTTGATGAAGAATTCGTACGCTCATTCTAATGCTCTATTCTGCTACTCTATTGGAGATAAAAAATTATTAGTGGCGACTTCAGCTTAAAAGGGTTTGGAAAATAGATTGGGCCCTGGGGAGAGGAGATGGATTGTGAGAGAGCAGGGAGAGTGTAAATGTGTTAGAAAACCTGCACAGATGAATCTAGCTAGTAAAGGTTGAACACACAGCTTTGCAGAGAAAAAACGCTAAAAGAAAATCGAAAGAAGAAAAGAATGATTCATTAGAAAATATTTACAATGCTCATGCTATAGCATCATTGGGTGAAGATCCCAAGGTAATGCACTATAGTGGTGATCAATGAGAAGACTCAACACCTACAACAAGTTCCGGAGATAACTTGTCAATTGTGGAGTTAAAGAAGGAGAAAATCAAGGAGTAAATCATGCAAAAGGAATCTTGCATGCAATCCCATGCTCTAACTAAGAGTCCGCATGTAGATGTGTAGTAGTTGCATGTAGTTGCATGCTCTAACTAAGAGTCCACTTGCATGCAATCCAATGCTCTAACTGAGAGTCTGCATGTAGGTGTAGTAGTTCCAACACCCCCCCTGAACACCACTATGGGGAAAAATAGAAAATGGGCCCAGACAACTAAGCCCAAAGGTCACCCAAAATACAGTGCAATTTGTAATAAAATTTAGGAAAGAGGGAAAACCTCGTGGGAAAAACCCCCCTCAAAATACAATGTAATCAAAAGAAAAGAGGAAGAAAAGACAGTTGCTAAGCAATTGTGTCCTTCACTCCAAGATGATCACGCAGAGAGCGAAACTTCTGCTCAGTGAATGTCTTGGTGAAGATGTCTGCAGTCTGTTCAGCTGAGGGACAGAACTACAAATCAATGACCCGATCATGTCCTAAGTCTCTGATGTAGTGCATATGGATCTCTATGTGCTTCGTCCGCTGCCGTTGTACTGGATCCCTGCAAAATTTGAGAGTGCTCTGGTTGTCACACTAGATGACAATGGGCTGGCGGAACTGAACGCCCAACTCAATGAGGAATTGCTGTAGCCACAGAGCCTGAATGGTGATGTTGACTACTCCTCTGTACTCGGCCTCAGCTGAAGAGAGAGCAATAGCAGCCTGCTTCTTGCTCGACCAACAGATAGGGCTAGATCCTAGACTGAGTGAATATCCGGAGATGGACTTACGATCAATGCTGTCTCCTGCCCAATCAGAATCTGTGAAACCAAGGAGATTCAATGCACTGCCTGCTGCATAGTGAATCCAGAAGGTGATGGTACCCTGAACATATTGGAGGATGCGCTTGGCAGCATTCCAGTGTAGCTCATGCAGCTCTTGCATGTATCTAGAAACTACCCCTACTGCATATGAGAGATCTGGTCTAGAGTGGGTGAGGTACAATAAGCTCCCCACTAGCTGTCGGTAGAGAGTGCTGTCAACTAATGGAGTGTCACCTCCATCCTCAAGGCGGACTCCAAACAGAAAAGGAGTCGGTGTTGGCTTGCAGTCAGCGATGCGAAATCTCTCAAGGAGATCCCGTGCATACTTAGCCTGAGAGAGTTTGATGCCTGTGGCATCTTGGCTAATCTCAAGACCAAGAAAGAAGTGTAATGGACCCATGTCCGTGATCAAGAACCTATCATGCAAGGCCCTCTTGACTGTAGCAATGGCTGAAGCCGAGCTGCCAGTGATTAGGAGATCATCTACATACAAAACTAATATAAGAAGAGAATCATGTGTCCTAAGCATGTAAACATTCGGA
>APFE031422130.1:0-21390 GCA_000404065.3 Pinus taeda | reverse complement strand
TCCATTTCCACACAGATGCATGCATAGGTGGTTCTGGCATATTCCTCTGTTTCTGGGCACCTGTAGTAAAATTTCCCAATTGCATTTCCGATGGCTTTTAGCGATGAGAGATTCCAGAGATGCAAGGGTAGGCTTGGCAATCTCACCCAAACTGGTGTTGAGGTTATCACTGCTATAGAGGGATCGAATGATGGGTTCCATGGCTTCATGAATAGGCCTGATTTTTCCCAAAACCAAGGGCCGGAATCTAGAATACATTGTCTGCTTTCAGGATTTTCAAAATCTACTATAAAGAAACCTCTAGCACAGGGGTAGATATTAATTTCATCAGAAATTATAGGCTTCCATACCTCCGAGATCCAATTGTGGAGTGCTATTAGCCGAGGCCAAAAACCATTGAACCGGCAAATTAGGGCACTTTCGGAGAACTTCAAAGCTTCATCGAGTGAGTCCTGGACCACTTGGATAGTGGGAGCTGGGGCTTCACTCACGATATGGGCAGGAGATTGCCCTCCAGAGGCGGATGAGCCACCAGTTATTTTTGCAAAACTCGGAGCCATATTTTACGCAGATCTGCACCAGATCGAAAGCCAAACCACAGATCTGAAGAGATACGAACGTCCCACTCAATCAGAGATATTGAAAGCCGCAGCTCAGGGAGATCTATATCACTGAAGCAAAAGATCTATACCACCGAAACTAAGCTGAGATACGCAGCTCAAGCCGCAGCTCAGGGAGATCTATATCACCGAAGATCTGAAGAGATACATAGCAAAAGATCTATACCACCGAAACTAAGCTGAGATACGCAGCTCAAGCCGCAGCTCAGGGAGATCTATACCACCGAAGATCTGAAGAGTTATATCGCAAAAAGCTGAGATACCACCGGAGATCTATACCACCGAAGATCTGAAGAGTTATATCGCAGAAAGCTGAGATCTATACCACCGGAACTTCAGGAACTTCCATCTATATATCGTAGAAAGCCGAGATCTATATATCATCGAAAGCCGAGATCTATATATACCACCGAAAGCCGAGATCTATATATCGCAGAAAGCCGAGATCTATACCACCGGAACTTCCATCTATATATCGCAGAAAGCCGAGATCTATATATCGCAGAAAGCCGGGATCTATACCACCGAAGATGATGGAAGTATGGTTCTCGGCCCTGGAAACTCCTGCGCAATGGATGTATGGCCTCTCGATCTATACCGAAAGCCAAACGATCTAATACAAATCCGAAGAACCGCAGACGAGATCTATCTAGTTGCCGAAGAACCGCAGACGAGATCACCGAAGATGCCGAAGAACCGAAGAACTGAAGAACCGCAGACGAGATCCCACCATGGATCGCTACAGTTGACTTGGAATTGTGAGACCATGGATCGCTAAAGGTATTAGACCATGGTTGATGATGATTGATTTTCATATCGAGACAATCTTTATCACAATGCGACATTGGACCATGGTTGACCATGATTGATTTTCATATTGAGAAAAACCTATTATTAAAACAAGGTATATAAACCCTAAGATAAATATTATAAACCCAAAAATAAACGTGGGTGAGCAAGGTTGACAATGGATGATTTTCGCAATGACACAATCTTTGTCATAATGCGACGTTGGACTATGGTTGACGATCATTGATTTTCATACTTAGACAACCTTTGGCACAATGTGATGTTGGACAATGTTTGGCCATGGTTGACCATGATTGATTTCCATATTAAGACAATCTTTTTCACAAGACGATGTTGCACCATGGTTGACCATGGATGACTATGGTTGTCACAATGTGACATTTGACAAAGACATAATCTTTGTCACAATATGCCCATAAACCCCATAATAAATATGGTTGACAATGGTTTATTTTCATATTGAGACAATCTTTCTCACAATGTGATGTTGGAACATGGTTGACCATAGATGACCATGGTTGTCACAATGTGACACTACACCAAGGGATTAATCTTAAAAATCCAATGTATTATAAGCCCAAGGGAATAATATTAAACCCAAGGGATTAATATTACAAACCCAAGGTATATAAACCCTAAGATAAATATTATAAACCCAAGGGAATAATATTAAAACCAAGGGATACATATTATAAATCCAAGGTACATAAAGCCTAAGATAAATTTTATAAAGGTATTGGACCATGGTTGATAATGGTTGATTTTTATATTGAGACAATCTTTGTCACAATGGGGCATTGGACCATGGTTGACCATGTTTGATTTTCATTTTGAGAAAAGCCTATTATAAACCTAAGGTATATAAACCCTAAGATAAATATTATAAACCCCAAAATAAAAATGGTTGACCATGGTTGACCATGAATGATTTTTATATTGACATAATCTTTGTCATAATGTTAGGTTCAACTATGGTTGATCGTGATTTATTTTCATATTGAGACACTTTGGAACAATGCGACATTGGACAATGGTTGGCCATGGTTGACCATGGTTGACCACAAATGATTTTCATATTGACACAATCTTTGTCACAATGTTACATTGGACTATGGTTAATCATGATTGATTTTCATATTGAGAAAAACTTTGGAGCAATGCGACATTGGACAATGGTTGGCCATGGTTTACCATGGTTGATTTTCATATTGAGACAACCTTTGTCACAAGATGACGTTGCACCATGGTTGACCATGATTGAGTTTATAAAAAATGGTTGACCATGATTGATATTATAAACCCAAGGGAATAATAAACCATAGGAATCGATATTATAAACCCAAGGGAATAATAAACCATAGGGATCGATATTATAAACCCAAGGGAATAATAAACCCTAGGGATTATACTAAAAAACCAAGGGATTATAAACCTAGGGGAATAATATTAAACCCTAGGAATATGAACCGTTAAATTAATAAACCCAAGGGATAGAAATTATAAACCCAAGGGATAACTATTATGAACCTTGGGTAAATAAACCATAAGATAAATATAATAAACGCTAAGATAAAGATAACTAACCATGTTTGATTTTCATATTGAGACAATCCTTGTCACAATTCAATGTTGGACCATGGTCGACCAAGATTGACTTTCATATTGAGACAATCTTATCACACTGCGACATTGGACCATAGTTGACCACGGTTGATTTTCATATTGAGACAATATTTTTCATAATGCGACATTCAATCATGGTTGGCCATGGTTGGCTATGAATGACCATGGTTGACCATGATTGATATTATAAACCCAAGGGATTGATATTATATACCCAAGGTATTAATACTAAAATCCCAAGGGAATAATATTAAACCCAATCGATTAATATTTTAAGAACAATGTATATAAACCCTAAGATAAATATTATAAACACTAAAATAACCATGGTTGACCATGGTTAACCATGCTTGATTTTCATATCAAGATAGTCTTTGTCATAATGCGACATTCGACCATGGTTGACCATAATTATCATATTGAAACAATATTTATCATAATGCGACATTGGACCATGGTTGAGACAATGATTGATTTTCATATTGAGACAATCTTTGTCACAATGTGATGTAAGAGCATGGCTAATCATGATTAACCATTGATAAAATATGGTTGACGATGGGTGATCATGATTGAATTACAAAACATGGTTGACCATGATAAATATTATAAACCCAAGGGAGTAATAAACCCTAGGGATTAATACTAAAAACCCAAGGGATTATAAACCTAAGGGAATAATATTAAACCCTAGGAATATGAACCCTTAGATTAAAAAAACCAAGGGTTTGATAAACCCAAGGGATACAAATTTATAAATGCAAGGTATATAAACACTAAGAGAAATATTGTAATCCCTAAAAAAAAACATGGTTGACCATAGTTGACCATGGTGGATTTCCATATTGAGAAAATCCTTGTCACAATGCAACGTTGGACCATGGTTGAACAAGATTGATTTTCATATCAAGACAATCTTATCACAATGAGATGTTGGACCACGGTTGACCATGGTTGGCTATGATTAACCATGGTTGACTATGATTGATATTATAAACACAAGGGAATAATAAACCTAAGGGAATAATAAACCACATCAATTTCTTTGGAAGAGTTAGTGAGAATGAGAATCACACATAGAATGATGAAAATGAATCAAATTAAAATAGTGAAAAAATAATAAAAATCAATCAAATTGAGAAAAATAAAAATTCAACCATTCATATAATATTAATATGTATTTTGAAATTTTATTGTCAATATAAAAATGGTGTGCTATAAATCTATTAGTTTTTGTGTAACACCCTTTTGTTGCACCATAATTACTTTTATTTTTACCAAGTTTTATGCAGAACTTAGAAACTTTTAATTTCACTTAATATATTTGTTAAGAAGTTAAGGCTAGAAAAGCCAAATATCATGACATTTTTTGTTTAAAGAAATTGAATGGTGTTAATTAAATGAAACTCAATACAAAACAATTATAACAACTCCTTGAACAGTTACAAATGGTTGCCATCCCTTTCCCCAAAAGGGGAAGGGAAAGGAGCAGTGGGGGATGCAATAATTTTTCCTTGAGTTGGGTAGAGATACAAGTGGGAAGAGTTAAACTATGGGAAATAGTCGAATGGGCGTCTGACTTGAGGCTAGACAATAGTCCTAATGCCCAAGACACCTGACTGCTTTTAGTTCAAACTATTAGGAGCAAGAAGTGCTCAGTGGGGGATCGTGGACATGATTGCCAGGTCCATGGCTGGGTGGTGAGACTTTCCAGAAGGAATATTAATTACACAATGTTAAATAATTTGAAAATAGATAAGTACCAAAAATTCTACTTATTATTGCCAGTTGAAATGGTGTAAAACTAGGAGTAAATGATTCAGTTTTTCTTTTGTCTCTAAGCTTAGGTACTGCTGATTATGAGTAAGATCTTGTATATTATGTTGTATCCATCATAGAAAAGGATTGATTTCTGTAATATACAACGAGACATCATGAGTTGTTTTTAATAAGTTTAATTTCATTTATGTTATTTAACTATTTAAACTATTGGGCTTAAATAGCCAGAACAAATACTATTAATTATTAATTAAAAGACTTTGGACTAGATTGTTAAAAGAATCAAAGAAATAATTGAACAAACTTATGAGAACAATTACAACTATTCCTTGGCCCTTTTTCCTTAAGAGGAAAAGAGGGTAGAACCCTGGGTGGGGGTTGGAAGGAAAAGAGGACTGTGTTGCATTCTTCCTTGAGTTGGCGAACATAACCAATGGGAAATAAAGTTGAGGTAACAAGCTATGAGATACGGGAGGCTGGACAGAGTCCTGACGCCTAAGGTACCCAACTATTTCTGATTGGCAGAAGTGGAAGGGCTCGGAGGGGGAACCTGGACGTAATTTCCAGTTCTGAGGCTGGGTGGAGAGATCTTTCGATTATTCAATATATGCATAACGAAAGACAGATAAGTAATACTAACATGGTAATCATTATCAGTAGAGTAGTTCGAATGTTTACTGTAACTAGAAATAATATAGTAATAGTGAATGACCTGTCTACTATAAGTAGAAAGCATGGAAATGATTTAGCATAGATAATAATCATTCACTAATTTCTGAGTAGAATAGTACAACAAATAGATGATGCATACTTTCTTAATGGAGTCTAATATACATATAGAGAACTGTACACTGTCAATTAGCAATCAATGTTGATCTAATAAACAAAATAGAGTTACAGATAATTGTCAATTTAACTTGGAAAAACATAACTATATGAATAATAAAACAAATGATACGAATTGTAATCGTATTCACATAGAAATATATATATTTAAATATCAGACCTCCATCATACACAAGAATCTTTTCTCAAACTATAGAGAGAAGCTAACTCGGCAAACCCTTCTCCATGCTTTCGGTTAACTCTATGCTTTCATTACATTTTGTTATATACCTAGGGTTTGTAGTCGCAGATGAGTTCATCAAGAACCCATCCAGAGGTGTGTACCCTGGTTCTTAAACCAAAACCATGAATGCTAATCATACATTTCACAATTATATATATAAAGCATCTAAAAATGAATAACATAACCTATAAACAGATGTGAAAGTCATCAAATCAAATAACCTTTTGTATTAACCAAATTTCAAAACTCAGTGATTGATTATGCCATAACTGGAATTCACATAAATAAAGACCCAAAATTCATTAACAAGTTTGGTATAACATTATTCCATTGAAATCAGTCCAGTTCAACAATTTTTCTACAAAAAATTACAAATAAGTTCTGTCATGTGCTCGATGCAGAAAAAAGAATTGATCTATATCAGTTATGGGTGGCTAATACGAGCATAATTAAACTCAAAACCTTAATTAATACTACAATTCATAATTTAGAGCACATTCTGGCTGAAGCCACAACATAAAAAATTACAACTCTTGAAACCCCCTATCTCAGAATTGTGATTCTCTGAACCAAGGCACAATAAACAAGTTTTACCACACACCTAGAAAGAGTAGGAAGGAGAAAAGATTAGCAAAGGAGTCACCTTCAGCCATGCACAAAACAAACAAGGGTTTTGAACCAGACCCAGAAGCCATACCTGCATAGCAAGCAACTATGAGAGAGAGACCACCTCTGTAATAATTCAACAGTGATAACCAACTGTGGAATGAAGTAAGATTACCTATGCATGAGATGGGTAACCTTTGAAGGCGTGACCATACCTGCATGGAACCAGACCAACTAAACAAGAAAGGAATGAAAAAATAAATGCAGAATAATCAAACGACATTATCAATTATAGAATTGTGGTTACCTTGGAAGGTCGAAGAGATGTTCCTTTCCTCAAGGTTGCGAAAGACCAGTCTAGGTTCTCCATTGCTGTTCCAACATGCCAATAACCTACCAAACCCTCTACAGAACTGTAATAACCCACCCTCGGCAGGAGTAGAGGCATTAAGAGCATAGTGTGAGCAGAATGGGAATGAGGAGGGCACTTAGAGCCTCAGAGGTGGAATGGTCGCAGATGTTCATAGGAATGCCATGACAGAGCAGAGCGCCGAGATAGTGAATCAACAAATGAAACATTCCTTCCACCAAAACAGTCGATAAACCCTCTAGCCAGGCTCGAGAAATCAAGGCCGTTGATCATCACCGATCGAATGACAGACAGATGACTAAAATAGTCTTGGGATTCTTCCATAGTAGGGTAGGCGAGAGCATTAACACCATCACAGGTGGCGAGGACAAGAACGTATAAACTAGGCAGGAGGATACCTCGGTACCCTTAAGCATTAATGGAGGGTAGCCTACCTGAGACCGATGCAGGAGCGCACAAACAATGTAGGAAGATGTGGCATGCGCCACGTAGGCTGCCAACATGGTGAACCCCCACAACTCTAGTTCTAACTAGAAACGCAAACCAAATCGATTAACACAACAATCATATGAGTCACAATGTGACAAACCAAGAGAAGACATGATATTTATTATTATAATGATGATGTATTATAGATAAATGATTTATATATTATATATATATATATATATATATATATATAGATATATATATAGGTAGGTAGGATGTTACAAATGGTATTAGAGCCCCAGCTTGCATATTGAGACCTCTAGGTTATTCTAACAGTTAATTAAGTTGTGATGTTCATATATATGTATGAAATAAAATAAACTGAGTTTTGATTTATTATGAACACAAAAGGTGAATTAGCATCAAGAATAAAATGCACAGGAGCCCCAGATCGTTGAGCCAGCTGAAGTTGCCTTATGCAGAGGCCAACCCAGAATTATGGGTGCAATTAGGAGAAGAATCGAGACAGACTAACACTGCCTTACTCAAGACAGTACAATAGCTTTGAGCAGAGATGATGAACCTCAGAACTGACAATGAATGATTAAGACAGGAGCAAGAGAAGATTCTTAAAAGTTTGTCAGATCGGCAAAATCAGAGAGGATTAGACCCTAGTACATAAAATAGAAAAAATACCCCAACTTCTCATAATGAGGAGGATCATGTAGAATTCGTAGAAGGTCACAAGGAAGAAGATGAAGGGTGTTCAGATAATGTTTTTGACCAAAGAAAACAAAAAAGGCCAAAGATAAAATTACAAGGTGAGCTCAAAAAAATTAGACCCTCACTAATTGAAGGAGAGTCAGAAGAAGCAGCGGAAGCTTGGATGATAGACATGGGTAAATACTTCTATATTTATGAATATACTGAAAAACTTAAAGCAAGGCTGGTAGTTTACCAATTACGAGGAAAAGCCACCCTTTGGTGGGAATAAATTAAAACCGTAAGAAATATTGATGAAGAACAAGTAACATGGAAAGAATTTCTGAAACACTTTAAAGATAAATATTTAATAGAAAATTATTATGACACAAAAGCAAAAGAGTTCCATGAGTTAAGACTGGGAACCTTGACCATGGATGAATATATAGCATGATTTACTTCACGGTTGTAATATGTCCCATATATGCAAGAAGAAAAAGCTAAGATCCAATAGAATTCAAATATCCCAGAACCATGGAAGATGCAGTTCAAAAGGCTCGCATCTATTATCCACAGATGAAGTAGAAAAATGAGGGATATAAAGGAGTTTCTACCAAGAAAACGAGGAATTTTCTACCTAAGAGACATGAGAAAACTATGCATGGCAGAAACAATCAGCAAAAGACTTTTGGAAAGTTTGCAAGAAACCCACATAGAACTCAGATATTCACTAAGAATAGACAACTTGAAGGAATTAGCATAACTGTTACTGAATAACTAGAAAAACTACCACTACAATGTTGGGGATGCGGAGAAGCACATTATTAAAAAAACTACCTGCGTAAAGCTCAGAATGAGCAACTTTCTAACATGCAGGAAGCCTCTATGGTAAGGGATATCGCAAGGAGCATGCCCAAGATTAATGTTGCATTGGACGATCTTCAGGTGGAATATCAACCCACCATGATTGAATGCGAAGGTATGATTGCTGATCAATCTATTTCTGTTTTATTTTATCTAGGTGCTAGCCTAAGTTACATTAGTCCTAAAGTGGTAGAAAGATGTCAACTACAAAGCAATAAATATAGACATTCATGGTTAGGTCAACTAGCTACTGGGAATAAAAGAAAGCTGTCAGCTAAAATGGAAAACTGCCGTATAATAGTTTCAAGACAACCTATTCGGGTCAATATGAATATACTTCCCCTAGGCTCGTATGATGTATTAATAGGGATGGATTGGTTAGAAGGTCATTGGTCCTTGGTAGATTGCAAAGAAAACTCCATAAGTTATCTTACCGAGTTAGGGCAGTGGAAGGAAATTCAAGGAATTAAGAAAAATGTCAAGTTGCGCCCTATTACAGCTAATCAACTCGGAAAGTGTATAAGAAAAGGGTGCCAGATTTATGCTATTCAGGTAGGGTACAACAATGATACAAATAAAATGACCTCTTTGGAGAATATTCCTATAATCGAGGACTTCTTAGACATATTCCCTGAATCTATTCCAGGATTACCACCAAGGCAAGACATTGATTTTACAATTGAACTAATGCCCGGAGCAGCCCCTCTTTCGAAAACCCTTATCATATGAGTGTTCCGGAATTGAATGAACTTAAAATACAACTATAGGAGTTGTTATATAAATGATACATACACCCAAGTGTGTATTCTTGGGGAGCCACAATGCTATTTGTACGCAAAAAGGACGAAACCCTTCGATTATGCAATGACTACCATCAATTGAATAAGCTGACCATTAAGAAAAAAATACTTGCTACCTCACATCGATGACTTGTTTGACCAAGTGCATGGAGCTAGCGTGTTCTCAAAAATCAATTTAAGGTTCGGATACCAGTGAATCAGAATAAAGGATGAAGACATATTTAAAATCGCATTCGAAACTCGTTATGGACATTACGAGTTCGTGGTATTGCATTTTGGGCTTACCAATGCACCAGTCACGTTCATGAGCCTAATGCACAGTATTTTCCAACCCTATCTAGATAATTTTGTATTGATTTTTATCAACGATATACTAATGTACTCTAATAACCAAGAGGAGCATGAACAACACTTGAGAACGGTACTGCAGATTTTGCGAGAAAACCAGTTGTATGCAAAGTTTAGCAAGTGCGATTTTTACAAGAATCAAATCTAGTACCTAGGCCATGTTATATCAGCAGAGGGGATAACAGTGGATCCATAGAAAATCAAAACTATTATGGAATGGACCACACCAAAAAATGTGGCCGACATAAGATCCTTCTTAGGCTTGGAAGGCTATTACCACCGATTTATTAAGGATTTTTCAAAAATAGCTTTCCCAATGACCTCGCTTTAGAAAAAGGGACAAGCTTTCCACTGGATAGAGGAATCCCAACAAAGTTTTGAGCAGCTAAAACAACTTCTTACAACTGTTCTAGTGCTAAGGGCAGCAGATCCAGAAAAATCCTTTGTAGTATGTACCGATGCAAGCAAAGAAGACGTCGGTGGAGTACTAACTCAGGAAGGGAAGGTCATTGCTTATGAGTCACGAAAATTGAAGGATTATGAATAGCGCTACTCTGCCTATGATTTGGATTTGACCGCGGTAGTGCATGTGCTAAAGATGTGGCGACACTACCTTCTAGGGAAGAAATTTTTGCTGTTAACTGACCATAACAGTTTGATAAATTTATTTAATCAATCTAATTTAAATGTACGCCAGGCCAGATGGACTGCGTTCCTGAGTGAATTTGATTTTGACTTGAAACACATCAAAGGAAAAGAAAATTGAGTAGCTGATGTTTTAAGCAGAAAATTACATTGCATCTACGAAGTACATTTCAGTCAAGCACAATCTCACCTACCAGAGGTTATCTGAGAAGCCTCCCTCAAGGATCCAAAATATGCATTCTTATGGCAGAAAGTTTTGGAAGCCCAAGAAAGAGGGAAGCAATGTGAGTATGCAATTAATTTTGATAAAATGTTAAATTTCAGAAATCGAATTTACATTCCTAACCAGAATTCCGTGAAGCAGATGTTATTAGATGAGTTTCATAGGAAACCTTACGCTGCCCAACCAGGATACCAAAAATTGTATTCTACCATTAATAAGAGTTATTTATAGCTTGGTTTATGAAAATATGTGGTTGAATATTTATCCAAGTGGTTAGAGTGCCAATTGGTGAAAGCAGAACATCAGCATCCTACAGGTATGTTGCAACAGCTACCCATTCTGGAATGGAAATGGGACACCATCACTCTGGATTTTATTACGGGGTTACCTCGTACCAGAAATCAACACGAATCAATCATGGTGGTCATGGACAACCTGAGCAAGACTTCTCATTTCATCCCTGTAAAATCCACCTATAAAATGGTAGAGATTGCAGACATATTTATGAGATAAATCTTCCACCTACACAGGATTCCCCGAGTGGTGATCTCTGATAGGGATGTAAAATTTACATTCGCTTTCTGGAAAACTCTCTTTGCAGGACTGGGTACCCAAATCCATTTTAGTACTGCTTAACATTCGCAGATAGATGGTCAGACAGAGCGAGTAAATCAAGTTTTGGAGGATATGTTGTGCATGTTTGTAATGCAACAACCACAGAAATGGGAGGATTACCTCCACTTGATAGAATTCGCCTACAATAATGGGCATAAGGAATCTTTGGGTATGAGTCCATTTGAATTACTTTACTAGAGAAAGTGTTGGGCACCCACAGACTGGAATAGTCCAAAAAATAAATTAGCCTTGGGCCCCAATATGCTAGCAGAAATGGAGGCTACTGTTAAGAAGGTTCTCTAGAATTTAAAGGCAGCACATGACATGAAAAAAGTGTATGTAGACAAGAAGAAAACTCATAAAGAATTCTAGCTGGGTGATCACGTGTATTTAAAGGTGAAACCCTGGAAGAGTACCTTACAATGGAAAGATTGTGCAAAATTGGCACCACAATATCGTGGGCCTTTCCAAATTTTGGAACGGATTGGGCCCATGGCATATAAAATAGCACTACCAGGCTACATCCGAGTACACAATGTCTTTCATGTGTGCTTGTTAAAAAAGTATATTTATGACCCTCGACATATTATTAACTGGGACAATATTAAGGTAATGATAAATAAAAAGCAATATGATTAAAAGATTGTTGTTTTGGAATGTTCTGACCACATATTGTGAATGTGCAAGTAGAACCTGAGGGAGAATTTTTGGCAGAGCCTTTTCATATCCTCGATCGAAGAGAAACCACCTTGCGGAGGCAAGCCATCATCCAGGTTAAAGTGCAGTGGAAGCACTTTGGCCCGAATGAGGCTACCTGTGAAGAAGAAGAGGCCATGCGAAAACCTTATCTTTCACTATTTACGTAGAGAAAGAACACTAGGGATAGTGTTCCTCTTGAGGGGAGGGAGTTGTAACATACAACGAGACATCATGAGTTTTTTTTTATACCAAGTTTAATTTCATTTATGTTATTTAACTATTTAAACTATTGGGCTTAAGTATCCAGAAAAAATACTTTTAATTATTAATTAAAAGACTCTTGACTAGATTGTTAAAAGAATCAAAGAATTGAGCAAACTTCTGAGAATAGTTACAATTATTCCTTCGCCCTTTTTCCTTAAGAGGAAAAGGGGGTAGAACCCTTAGGGGGGTTGGAAGGAAAAGAGGATTGTGTTGCATTCTTCCTTGAGCTGGCGAACATAACCAATGGGAAAGAAAGTCGAGGTAACAAGCTATGAAGTACGGGACTTGAGGTTGGACAAAGTCCTGATGCCCAAGGTACCTGGCTATTCTTGATTGGCAGAAGTGGAAGGGCTCGAAGGGGGAACATGGACGTAATTTCCAGTTCCAAGGCTAGGTGGAGAGATCTTCTGATTATTCAATATATGCATACTAAAAGATAAATAAGTGATACTAACATGGTAATCAATATCAGTAGAGTAGTTCAAATGTTTACTGTAACTAGAAATAATATAGTAATAGTGAATGACCTGTCTACTGTAAGTAGAAAGCATGGAAATGATTTAGCATATATAATAATCATTCACCAATTTCTAAGTAGAATAGTAAAGAAAATAGATGATGCATGCTTTACTAATGGAGTCTGATATACATATAGAGAACTATACACTGTTAGTTAGCAATCAATGCTGAGCTAATAAACAAAATAGTGCTACAAACAATTGTCGATTTAACCTAGAAACACATAAGTATATGAAAAATAAAGTAGATGTTTATCAATTTTATGCTATAATATAAATAAATAAATGATACGAATTGTAATCATATTCACATAGTAATACATATATTTAAATATCAGACCTCCATCATACACAAGAATCTTTCCTCAAACTGTAGAGAGGAGCTAACTCGGCAAACCCTTCCCCATGCTTTCAGTTAAATCTATGATTTAATTATAGTTTGTTATATACCTAGGGTTTGTTGCCGTGGATGAGTTTGTCTAGAACCCATCCAGAGCTGTGTACCCCAGTTCTTACACCAAAACCATGAATGATAATCATACATATCACAATTATATATATAAAGCATCTAAAAATGAATAACATAACTTGTAAACGGATGTGAAAGTCATCAAATCAAATAACCTTTTGTATCAACCAAATTTCAAAACTCAACGATTGATTATGCCACAACTAGAATTCACATAAATAAAGACCCAAAATTCATTAACAAGTTTGGTATAACTGTATTCCGTCGGAATCAGTCCAGTTCAACAAAACATTTTACAAAAAATTACAAATAAGTTCTGTCATGTGCTTGATGTAGAAAGAGAATTGAGCTATATCAATTCTGGGTGGCTAATACAAGTAGAATTAAACCCAAAACCTTAATTAATACTACAATTAATAATTTAGAGCACATTTTGGCTGAAGCCGCAACATAAAAAATTACAACTCTTGAAACCCCCTATCTCAGAATTGTGATTCTCTGAACCGAGGCACAATAAACGAGTTTCCCCACACACTTGGAAAGAGTAGGAAGGAGTGAAGATTAGCAAAGGAGTCGCCCTCGGCCATGCAAAAAGAAATAAGGGTTTCGAACTAGACTCGGAAGCCATACCTACACAACAAGCAACTATGAGAGAGAGACCACCTCTGTAATAATTCAACAGTGATAACCAATTGTGGAATGAAGTAAGATTACCTGTGTGTGAGATGGGTAACCTTTGAAGTTGCGACCAAACCTGCATGGAACTAGAACAACTCAGCAAGAAAGGAATGAAGAAATAAATGCAAAATACTCAAATGACATTATCAATTACAGAACTGTGGTTACCTTGGAAGGTTAGAGAGATGTTCCTTTCCTCAAGGCCGCCAAAGACTAGTCCATGTTTTCTATTGATGTTCCAACATGCCAATAACCTGAAAACCCTCTCCAGAACTGTCATAACCCACCCTCGGTGGGAGTAGAGGCATTAATAGTATAATGTGAGTGGAATGGGAACGAGGAGGGAACCTGGAGCCTCAGAGGTGGAATGGCCGCAGATGTTCACAGGAATGCCATGAGAAAGCAGAGCGTTGAGACAATGAATCAACAAATGAACCATTCCTTCCACTAAAACAGTTGATAAACCCTCCATCCAGGCTTGAGAAATCAAGGCCATTAATCATCGTCGATCGAATGATTGATAGGCAGCTAAAATAGTCTTAGGATTCTTGCACATAGGGGAGGCGAGAGAATTAACACCATCATAGATGGCGAGGATAAGCATGTATAAACCAGGCAGGAGTACACCTCAGGATCCTTCAACATTAATGGAGGGAAACCTACCCAAGATCGATGCAGGAGCATAAGAACAATGCAGGCAGATGTGGAATGTGCCACGTAGGTTGCCAACGTGATGAACCCGCACAGCTCCAGTTATAACCAGAAACACAAACCAAGTTGATTAACACGACAATCACATGAGTCACGATGTGACAGACCAAACAAAGACACGATATTTAGTATTATAATTATTATGTATTATAGATAAACGATATATATATATATATAATATTTATATATATATATATATATATATTATTATATCTAGGTAGGATGTTACAATTTCATATCTTTTCCTAGCTTTATATTATGAATGAAACTAAACTTTACAAAATTATAACTTTACAAGTCTAAGGAATACACTTCTGTATTATAGACATATGTAAGGATACTAGAGATGTAATAATGACTTAGACTCTATTAATTTTATATATCTATGAAATGGAAAACTAAATTTTTCTGTCTAGAGTAGTACCGAATCACCAAAACTAGAACAATCATGACTTCGTTAATAGAGAAAGGCCTAGATCAACCTAAAAATATAAATACCTTTCGATTGTAAAAACATAAAAAATTCAGATTCAATATATACCCCGATTCATTAAATACTCGAGATTCAGCATACATTCGAGAATTTTCTTATTCTCTAACAGGTTATCTACTATAATAGAAAAAAGAGAGCAAGAACAGTTAACGCATAGATCGGATACCCTCAAGAGAAATAGATAATATTCCATTATTAAAGTATTCCACCATTCAGAACTCCCATCATAAATCCGCATTCAACCAATAGTCATGGCATTCTAATCTAGGAATATATACATATAAACATTATCGGCGGAATCAATGGAGACCGGCTCCCTACCCGGCTTGTCCACGGCAAGGCCGAGACTAGGTGAGGGTTATCCATATAAATTCATACTAACCTTCAGACCAAACCAAGAAACAGTGTAGCACGGTTGGGCAACGTATGCCATAAAATGATAACTATAAATTATTACAGTTCAAATCCATTCAAATCCATTCAAAATATTACAGTAAGGTTCGTGCAGCCAAGCTGCAAATCATAAAATTGCTACAACGAGATTACATATTGAACATCCCTTTAAAAAAATATGAATTCCAGGTTATGGTGAGGGTTTGGCTGTGCCAAGAGCCAGTAAACCCTCCCACCCTTCAACGTTAACTAAATCTAGTCTTAGGAGTTTAAAAGCTAGTACCCAAATCATGCTGTCGATTTGTGAATTTATACCAACCAGTAATCATAATAGAGAACTTTCGAATTAGTTCTGGTATAGTTCCTTTTCGAAGGCACATTGACTCTGGGAACAGGATCAAACTGTTACCTGTGAAACCCATCAAAACCCATCAGAGGTTAGTCATTTGGATTATCAACCCTACATATAAAGACTTAAAAATTTATGCTACTCTATCTGTATCTGGAAGGAACTGTGCCGTCGATGGAGCCTCACATACTTGATAAGCTAGAAACAAAGTGTCAAACCATAATCTATTAGAAGGAATTGGAGCTTGTATTAACTCAGTAGTATGGAAAACCCGGGTTTCACTACAAAAGGGTATCTCTGTTCGTTCACCGGGCCAAGGAAAGAACCGAAACCATCCACAATGAAAAAGCCTCTAAAATAGTCTGCTATCAATGATATTCAAAGGGAAAAAGAAAGATAATGAAATAGCATAAGTATTTTATCAGCTAGCCAATTTACCTTGTCACCAAAAGTTTGACTATTGGTGGTAGTCCCTCAAACCCTGATCCGTCGGATGGTATCTTATGTCTGAGCTGAGAAGAAAGTAGAACCCCCATAGCCAGTTGCACTCATAGCTCATTGCAAAGCTGCAACCATTCTCTCCATTGACAAAGAGAAATATAATAACAAGGTAAGGTTACAATTGATGAATGAAAAGGGCTGTGTTCAATGCCTGGAGTACCCTGCACAGGCCGAAATCGGCATTAACTTTCACACCCATAGCATTAACTCGAACCCAAGTGACAGGGGGGAGAGTCATCACCACTATCGAGGTAAGGGCAGGTGGAGTTCAACCGAGGCAACATGTAGATAAGTCGTGCAAAGGGATATGTTAATATTTAATCTCAAAACTTTAATAAACTAAAATACACTCATGTTATCAATGATACAGTTAAGTACAATAATCACTGTATTGTATAGAGTAAGGTAGAAGGATTGATTACGAGTTCTTAATGAAGATTTTTATTTTGTAGTATGTGTTATAAATGGTATCAGAGCCCAAATTCGTACACTGAGGCTTCTGGGTTAAATAATACACAGAAAATAAAATAAAAAATTAAGTGCTATCATGCTTAAATTATGCAATAAACAATTGAGTTGGTAAATGTGAACACAGAGACAGAGTCAATAGTCTGTACATAACATGCAGAGGAGCCCGAGCATATTAAACCCACCGTAGGTGCCTTGTGTGGAGGCCAATCCGGATATATGGATATAGCTGGGAGAGGAGTCTCGACAAGCTAATGTTGTGCTGCTAGAAATAGTGCAGTAGCCACGTACAAAAAATGATAAATTTGAGGTCAGATAATGAATGCATGAGGGAGGAGCAAGAAAAGATTCTCAAGAGTTTGTTCGACTGGCAGAATCAGTGAGGGCTAGACCCCAGTATGGAGGATAGAGAAATAACACCAACAACTCACCATGGTGAGGATAATGCTGAATCAGCAGAAGGACATAAGGAGGATGAAGAAGGGCATTCGGATAACATTTCAAACCAAAGGAAAACCAATAAACAAAAGATAGAGTTACATTGTGAGTTTAAGAAAATAAAACCATCACTGTTCGAAGGAGAATCCGAGGAAGCAGCCGAAGCATCGCTAATTGATATGGGGAAATATTTCCATATTTATGAATATATTGACAAGCTCAAGGCACAATTAGTAGTTTATCAGTTACGGGGCAAGGCCACTCTCTGGTGGGAAGAAATCAAAATAGTGAGAAAGATTGATGAAGAACAAGTGACATGGCAAGAATTCCAAAAACATTTTAAGGATAAATACTTGACTGAGAGTTGTTACGATGAAAAAGCGAAGGAGTTCCATGAGTTAAGGTTGGGCACCTTGACTATGGATGAATATGTGAAGCAGTTCACCACCTTGTTATGATATGTTCCATACATGTAGGAGGAAAAAGAAAAAATTCAATGGTTTATCAGTAGTCTGCCTGATTTCATGAAGGAGAAGTTGGAATTTGACTATCCAAGGTTAATGGACGATGTGGTGCAAAAAGCCCATATCTGTTACCAGCAGATGAAACAGAAAAATGAGGCACCAAAAGGAAATTTAGGCAGAAGAATGAGGAATCTACCCCCAAATAGACCATAGAAGTTAGGAAATGGTCAGAATAATCAGCAGAGAACCTTTGGAAAATTTACCAGAAATCCTCCCAAGTTTCCAGCATAAACCGAAAGAAAACAGACAGAGGGAATTAATAAGCCTGTGACTGGACAACCACCTAAACCACCTCTGCAATGTTGGGGTTGTGGAGAATCTCACTATTATAATAATTGCCCACACAAGGCTTGAACTGAACAACTTTACAACATGCAAGAAGCTTCCAGAGTTGGAGATTGTTGGACACCTAATCTTCAATGGGTTAGTGTGGAAGCAGAATGGACAAAAGGAGTCCAAGAGACCTTGGGATGTGAAACCCAATGGTCACAATATGTACTATAAATGTATATAAGTTGTTAATAAAAATTGTACGATCATGTTTTATCTTTCCTATTTTGTGGTTTCCCATGTGTGTTTAACATGGTACCAGAGCTAGGTTCAATTTTTGGCAGTCTTGTAACTCCCTTCTGCTAGTTTCTTGTAGTCTGTACACTGCCCCTTGAGGAGTCAGTCTACTGCCCTCTCCATAGTAGCTGCTGCAAATCTTTAACATTATCTGCAGATGGATGGCAGCTTATGAGGGAGCATTTTTGAAACCTTATGTGTGGTCTCTCAGTCATTGAAGAAAACATAAGGTAATGGCCTCTGAGCACTGATATTTTACATTTTTAGTTGCACCAGACCTGAAAAAAGAAGCTGTCAGCTTGAACAGCAAACACTTAATCCAGCACCTGCTACAGAGAAGAAGGCGCTCTTCCATAGCTACGCTACGGCAGCAACTGGGTAAGCAATCTTCTGGTTGGAGAAGATTACAATCCTGTCTATTATATGGCCTCGTCCCATTTTGGACTCTCTGTTTATCTTTAAAGGCATGCTATCGCCGTTTGTTTTGAAGGTTCTCTTTATTAAATAAGAGAGTTCCTTGTTTTCTTAAGGGTTTCACCTACGTGGGTGGATGGCTTAGTACCCACTAAGACCTCTGAGTTCCTGATAAACCGCTCTATTTAAAATTCCGCCTTTGCACTTAGAAGTGTAACGGGTTATAGTTTTACTGCCTTTGACCTCAGAGTCCAATGGCAACCAAGTCTGCTTCAGGGATTCTGGTCACTGGTTTGGGATTCATATCTAGTGCCTCCACGCAGGAACGAGGAACGAGGCTGTTTTTAAATAATTTCTTGAACGCTACTATCAAAGTCTGAAGTATGTTGAACGCTGCTATACTCTGCTAATATAATGCTTCACCTCTCAGTTTATATATGCAGTACCACTCCCTGATTTATTATATGTGTTTTTTAATACTCTGAGTATTGACTGGAATATTGCGTGTTGGCAAATTTTATGGTGAATACGCTTTAATGGCAACCCAGGAAATATGGTCTGTGGACTGATATTTGAATAGAAGGAGGTGTTCTTATGATCTGTTTGAGTTGGTCATCTTTATAAATTGCTGGTTGTTATATACTGTGGTTGGAACACCAACCTTTGGGCATTATTAAACTGTTGTAAACTACTACTTGAAAAATCAGAAGTACACAAAAATACCTACAGCTGTATGTATGGGACATGTTTGAAAAAAAGTTTCAATGAAAAGTTCATTAAAAAAACAAAAAAAAAACTCAGAAAAGAATTTCTTGTTTACTGTAGCTGCTATTCAATTACCTCAATTTTTGAGCTTGGGTAAAGGCGTATTGTGGGGACTCCTTTATCAGTTCTAAGTTTGTGCTAAAGAAGCACCTCCCACCGTTCTTAATCACTAGACAATTATCCAAAGAGGGTTCACGCTCTCCCATGCACCTGAATTTTGCCTTACAACAGTTGAATCTACTTCTAGAACTCATTCGAGACATATAGACCAAGACTGTAGTGGAGACAAGCATTTCTGGACAGTGCTATATCAGGTTCACTATTCCTTGGAAATCTGTGCTATTATTTCTTTGGTTGTGACTGGTGTATGAACTTCTAAGTTCACTCATTTCACCATATATCTATAACCGAACTTTACTTGCACTATATACAATTGTGAAGTGCTAAATATTGAAGAAAAAATGGTGAACCCGACGTGAGAACTGAACTGAATTGTAGACGACCAGGCATTTGAGGGCTTCGTAGTGCGGTTCCTGACAAGGGCATCTTCTAGAGAATCTCGAGGTGACTCTTCCTCTTCCACATGGACAGGTATGCCAGCAATCACAATCTACTATATAGAGGATGGTGGAGAGAGTCAGTGATAATGAGGCCATGCTTTTTAGGCTTTAAATGTGAATGATGAGATCCAACATATCATTTTGAAGTTTAAATAAATGATGAAGGCCCCAACATCTCAATCTGCCCCTGAACCTGCAAACTCTTGGATGAACGGTTTGGAAAGTTTCCATGCATAATGTTTGCTAGTGAGATTTATCTTACAAAGGCACAGGGAAAGATTTTATAATGGAAGATTTCTAGTCCATATTCATCCTTGCATTTTGGCAAAGATATATTGGTTTGTGTTCTATGTACATTGAAGATGACTTGTGACAAAAGAGTTACTGGGAAGAGAATATATGCCTCCTATATGTTGTATTATGTGATTGGATAGCGTGAATGTACAGTAGTTCATGTGCTATTTATATGCTTCGTGTGTCCTCACTTTTTACATGTTCATTGAAGGTGCTCTTCACATATAGCGTTGAAGGCTATACGGTGAAATCATGTCTTTTGGAGTGGTATAGTATTGTTATTGAATTGTGTTGATGTTTGAGTGCTACGTTGAGCATTTAAAGCCAATGTTGGTTATACATGCACCTTGGAATGATGGGTCTCTAATGTTTAACATGTTTATGAAGATGTATTAGAATTTTGTTGCAAGCATTGTGATTATTTAGGGTACATTTTCACCTCAACTCATACTAAAACAAGCATCTAGTGGTGCATTTCTAAGTGTTGAGAAAAATGGCTACAATTACTAAAGTATTAGAGTTCATGAAAACTCTTATACAATCTACTGTTGATGACACATTCCAAATCAGCAAAGGCTCTCTCTCAGAAATTCAGACATGTCTACAATATGCACAAGAACAGATTGAATTCTTGCAGCTTGAATCTCAACTACAACACAAAGAATTACAACAGTGGAGTCATCATTATGAACCTGTTTCTGTTCAGAAGATTGAAACAGACTCCCATAAACAACAAGACAATAATGTTACAGTTCATTCAGATAAAGCAGCAGTTGTACATG
>APFE031422118.1:0-44686 GCA_000404065.3 Pinus taeda | reverse complement strand
CCTTGAAGTGTGTGCACTGGGGGTACGCACCTCATGAATGGGTAACCTGCGTGTCTGGACGCGGTCCCTACACAGCATACCTGCGGGTACGCATCTCCTGAACTGTTCTCTTGCGTACTTCTTAATTTTCACCATATTGAGAGCCTTTCCATGGGTGTTGCCATCAAGTACAACATCTGTAACATATAACCTCACCAAAAAACATAATGCCAACACAAAATGATGTTGTTGTAACTTTTAATATGATTTACCTATCTCAAGGACACTTATATGCTGAAGATGATGAAAATGTATGTGAAACACAATATAACCATGTAAAAATTCACAGTAACATGGAGATCATTCCACCAACTCAAGAACATGAAACTCATGTTGCTGATATTGTTAATGGCATTGTTGAACATGCAGTTGACAATGACCAATTGACATTGCCAAGCCAAGTAACCCCGCCTTCATGGCTAGCAGAATCAATGATCAATATGAATGCACATAGTATCTTAGCAACCAATGAAGAAAGCATGAACATGCCCTCACAACCAGTAGAATTAAATGGTGAAATTGTTCGTTTTTTTGTGGACAATAGATCAATGGAAGAAGACGAAGGACATAATAAGGCATTAAATGAAGATAATGATATAGTTCAATCAGTTCCAACAAATACTGAAAGGGAAGTACCAAGCAATGACATGCAGGTGGGAGGGGTGGAGAAGACACTTAGCTGGTTCCTAAAGCTACCACTAGAGAGAGTATTAATGAAAAAAGCAAGGTGCACCGGGTAGTCTTCATCTGGGCTGAAGCTCACAGTTACTCACCTCAGAGGACTATATAAACCTGTTAGTTGAGTCTGAAAAAAAGAAATTTGAAATGCAAGAATTAAAATAGAAAAAGAAGGATCTAGTAAAGGAGAAGAAGGCAGCAAGGATTGTTGTAGCACAACGTTGAGCAGATGAAAGGATTGAAAGAGATAAAGCAAGGAAAGTTAAGGACCAACAAAAGCAAATGGCAATATAGGAAAAGGAAAAACGAAAGGCACAACAAATGCTTGAAAAGAAACAAGGTATGATCAATGATACAAGAATAGCTGATGAAACCAGGATTATTTCAAACTCATTGGACTCCATTGCAGATAATACACCATTATTCCAAGATCTCATAAACATTCAAGTGCCTCACTATCAAACAAAGGGTTTACCCACTTGCCTTGTTCCTACTAGAGTTGGTGTCAATTCGCTGTATGCTCATTACACACCTCCACTTAATGCAGGGTTCAGTGGTGCAAATGTGAGGTATGGGTACTCAATACCTCCATGGTTGGAAGCTACAAATTGGAATCAATCATATGGCAGCAATCAACAATTTCCTAATTAACCCTTGACTGGTAGGCCAACCTACCTGGCTCAAGAAGGTATCTCGGGGAGTTTTGGCACTCAAGATTCTCAAGGCCATAAAGAATAGGGGTGTCATATGTTTTTGGTTCTAACCACATTATGATGTGGATTTTGGATGGATTGTATCATTTTCTTGTCACAAAAACATTTTCGCTTACAACCTAGGTTGTTTTATTTCATAATGTGTGAAACATTGTAGCCAAAATCCATCTTAGAAGGAACATCTATAATCTATTATAATGTAGAAATCTTACAAGATTCTCAGGGTCATAAAGAATAGAGTTTAAGAATTCTCAATGAATTACGCATACTTTCAGGATATGCAATGTATCGTTAAATTCACTAAACCTTTGATCTTTTGAATGTCTTGCATGCAATTACCAAATTAATGAAACTAAATGAATCGATCATGAGAATTGAGGTATATCTTATATACATTGTACAAATAAACTTTTCAATTTGACTAGCCTTTGTGACTAGTGCTCTTTTTATTAGCAAATCTATCTCTAATCTTATGTCTGCGACTTAAATCAGTTTATTATAGTTTATATAATACAGAAAAATACAAAAAATATGAAAGTTTGAATGAAAATTATACGTGTACATCAATGTAAATCCAAGATTCCAACCCATTAGAGACAGTTGCTCAAGTTGAACTCTTTGCTTAACTGAATTTATATCCCAAGATGGACTCCTTAACTCATGTTGACCTAGACTAAAATATTCTCTAATGGTTTTATGTAAGAACATTTTGTAGTCATCACTCTGGTTGATGTTCACAATATTCTAAAACGTGGCTATAGTTGTCCATAGCTTTCAAGTCTATTCCATAGAATCCATGTATGCTAAGCTCTGACACCAAATACTTGGAAGATATGTCAAATATATTCACAGCCAATATTAATAATGCAAGTTGGTTGTTCCATTAGCAAAGATAGAGTATTTTGGCCTCATAGAAACATTAGGGATAACATGTAGCTCAATAGAGAATTGAATCAAAACAAGGGCATATGATAGCTGGCCACCTAATTAAACTGTTGTTCCATGAAGAAGAAAGCTTCACTCCCCAAATGCGGGGGAGAAGTAGGGATCCAAAAACTGGATCTTCCAAGTGAAACCTAATGACTAAGCCATTTTGGAGGATGATTCAAGAAAAATACTTGACTATGGAGTAGAATTTTAGAGCTATGTACACAGACAATGCTCTAATATCAATTCTTCCTTCTAAGGCTCTTCACCCTAGAGGCTTTTGTTTATGGAATTTGACAATAAAAGAAAAAAACTTGTTTGCAGAAAATGCCTTCTGGGTCAGTGGCAATGACAAAACAACAAGATTTTTGGATAATCAATTGCAGGGTCATTAGGCTCTATCCAAAATTCCAAGTCTGGATAGGATATCTAGACAGCTCATAGAAAAAGGATGAATTGGAGAAGAAAAATACTGAAATATAATTCAAATCAACAGCCAGTTTTAAGAAATTGGTGAGGTTTCAAGGAAAAGCTAGGACCATTATCTGGTAACTCAACCCAACAGAAGTAAAGATCCTTCAAGAAGCTCTTAACCAAAGGAAAGTTCTTCATATGCCAAAGCTTGAATAAACTGTGCTGGATTGACAAAGAAAAATGCTCTTTCTTGGTTAAGGACTGTTACATCCAAGCATTGCTCAGGGGCTACCAATGAAGAAAAAGATTCCATCTGGACGAGATTTTGGAAAAAGGGGATTTGATCAGAGATAGCACATTTATTGGATTGCAAATTGCAATCAGAAACAAAATTCTAACCCAGTCAGTCTTCAAGAAACATGGAATCACAGGTCCCTCCAGATGCAATGGTTGTGAACAGAATAAGAAAGATGCTACTCACCTCATTCTGGATTGTGAAATCGCAAAGTCTTTGTGGCAGCTTTGGGAAAATGACCTATCATGTTCCAAGCCTAAGTGCAATTCAGTGATGGAACTTGGAAGTCCTCCAAAACCAGAGGTCTACTCCCTCTAACATAAGTTTCTAAAATTCATATGCATCCTCAGTCTAGTTATCTTCTAGAATGTATGGATTGAAAGGAACTTTAGGATCATTGAAAACAATATTCTCAACCCTCTTAAAATATAGAAGAAAATGAGGCTGATTAGGCTATGACTTTAAGAGCACAAAGTGATTTCCCAAGAAGATGGATAGGTTAAGGAGCCACAGGGAAAACATCTATTGGAGCTATGCAATCAAGGATAGCTGACAAGTCCCCAGGAAAACAATGGAAACCTCCTTGGAAGAAATCTACAGCCTAAACTTTGATGCAGCTGCAAAAGGAAATCTAGAAAAGGTTGCCATTGAAGTGGTATAAGAGACAGTAATGTAACTGCTAGCTACATGGAGCTATTGGAATTGATTCGAAAGTTTTAACTGGAGGGATTAAGACTTTACTCAAGTTGAATTTGAGAAAGGTTGATAGAATCTTATCTAGTCGGCCATAGGAGGTGGCACTTACACTCCCAATTTGGTCGGAATCTGGTATCCACGCCTAAATCTTTGAATTTTCCAATTCCAAAATTAGAACCATTTCTTGTGATTCATTTCTAGAAGAGGTGGAATTGTTTCATGCAGATGGAAACAATTCCTGAAAGCTAGCAACCATTTTCATTTACTGGAAACAATTCATGTCCAAACAAGAAAACAAAAAGAATGCATGACTTCTATTCTGGCATGGGCTTCCTTGAGGGTAGGATACTTTTGGAAGGAAATAGAGGGTTGGAACATGATTTGCTCACAAACCCTGAAAGCTCATTAAAATTTTGATATAACTTCCTCTCTTCTAAAGTTTATCTTTTCTTTCCTTGATCTGGTCCTATTTTGGGCATTTTGTAGTCCAGCTTGGATTGAGTATCCACATTTTTTATTTCTCATGTTTGTCAAATTTTAATTCTTTGAATCTTCTACTTCAATGTTTCTGTTCACACTGACTTGTAATTTTTTGGATTGGCATGAACAATAAATACCCAACAATTTTCCCCTGTATGCTGCTCCAATCGACATGGAAAAGAAAGTAGGCTTAGTGACATAGTTGTGGTATGTAGATTAGCAAAGTGATGCATTTTAGTTTGAGTTTAAAAGAATGAACAATTGCATAATAATGCTAAACAATAAGCAAGGGTTTGGATTTTTTTAAGAGCCTTATTGTCAAAATGATCTCATCTACTCTTCCTGTCAAGGCTTTTATATCCCTAGCCTAGACCAACTAGTCAATTCAGCTAAGTGGATTTGAATTTCTCTAACTCACGAAGCTTGTTACAAGTTCACCATGTTAGGTTAATAAAAAAGCTATTAACAATTTAAAATACATAGAAAACAAATGGAGGCAACTACCATTTTTATGGTGCTTGATTCAGGGATCCTAAAAACATGTATCCAGTCCTAAATTGTTTCTCTAAAAAGGAAAGTAATCTCAGAAACTAGCACAAAAGCATCCTAAATGCATTCAAAGCAATAGTTGACTACTCATTGGAACTTTTATATATTCTTGAGAATACAATGCGAGTTGGTTTGGTTTTGTTGCCCGCAAACACAACAATTAACAAGTAGCTATATTGATGTCAAAGCCTTGAGTTCATTACCTAGGATGGAGGGATATTATCTCTTCTTAATTTCTAATAACCATTCCACAATGGTAGTAACACCATGGAAAATAGGTAAGAACCAACTACAGGAATCTGCATAGGACATGACAACTAAAGCAAAGATGATAGTATTAGCTTGATCAGCATAACTAAAACAAAGAGAATGGATTAAAGAGTCATGAAGTTTCTCAAAGAAAATCAAGCAACAATCAGAAGCATAACAACAAGTAGCAAAGCAAAGAGGAAGGCTTCAAAATAATGTTCAAGGAATGACCTTACAACTAGACTACTTGGACAGTTGGTTCTTAACTAGACCCCAACAGTCAAAGATAGGCTCCACCACTCAGGCATAATAAATGGTTGATGTCTGGTTTCACAAAATAGCATGTGTTGTGCGAATGTGGAGTTGCTAGAGCATTTTTGGAATGAATTACTGCTAAGTGCAACAATCTCTTTGTCAGTCTTCTTTGGGAGGGAGTTAGTTTGGGGATGGATGGATGATTAGGCAGCCTAGCAGAGGTATATAGAACACCTAAGCCTGACGAGCATCTTTTTTTAGGCTAAAAAAAGATGTGCTACTGAACGGGAATGCCTCCCCCTTCATTTGGGAAAGATTGTAGATGTTAGATCAATGTTAGCAGCGTAGATTTCAGCCAGAATTGGAATTTTAAAAAGAGTGTAGAACCTCTCTTCAAAATAAGGGCCAAAGAAGATATATTGGCATTCCTTGCATATGTGAGGAGAGGTAGGCTTTAACCACAGCTTGGCCTAATGATATATACTACTTGGTGTACTCCTCCATTGTTCATTAACGAAATATGAGATGTGATTTCATGAAAAAACACAAATGAATATCAAGGAACAATTGTGAACCTGCAATAAATTAAAAAAAAAACAAACGAATATCAAAACAAAAATTACAGTATCAATTTAGCTCACATAAAACAACTTGAATTATTGACAGTAGCTTACAATAGTTCCAAGATTCATTCAACAACTCTGACAATGTCAAACCCTAACCCTTAGTCAGCTAGAGAAGTGTGCAATTTTCTTATGAGTATCCCTATGTCACTGGTTCAAATTCCACGGATTTGAACAGTGTGCGGGGCCAGTCTGAACAGAGTACTCATACTCTGAGATTATGAAAAGTGAGTGGCAACAAATTGTACATATTGTCAGATGCCAAAGTTCAGTGAGCACTTTTCATGTGCGCAGACAATTACATAAACAAATGGGCGATGGATTAGGGTTTGCTGGTTCAAATCCCTGGAAGCTCAATAAGCATGATAACAGTGAATAAGCACGATAACAACGAAAATCTCATAGAATAGAACATTTGTTGGGAGAGAGTTTCAAGTGATGGTAAGATATTAAGCAAACCCGCACTCCTAAGCAAGCCAGGTAGTTGAAGGCAGAAGGGTAAAAGTTTTGCAACCCTTGGGATAGTACTTCCCACCAAAAGCTTTGAATCAAATCAATATAGAGGTTGAAAATAGTGTTGGTGCACAAATACCAACATGAAAAGCCACGAAGAACATCAAAATATCCACAAAAAAAAGGATGAAAGATCCCTGTAACCCTAAACCCTCAAAACCTACCATGCAAAGTTTACAAAAATTCCAAATAGGGTGTTTTGTGTTGAAAAACACATAGAAATAGATGGTACGATTAAAATCCTACTGGATAGAGGCCACGGATGGTCGTCGACCTTCTCTGGAGCTTGCCACACCTTCGCCAGACCTTCTCCACACCTGGGACCTTCTCCACACCTACAACGAGAAGAAATAAGCCATTAGACAACAGAAAAAAACCAAAAAAACTAGCACAAAACAACAAAACCTGCAATTACCTCTTAAAAAAACCCTTCGACCTCGAACTCGGGAAACCTGCAACTGGCTCCTCCCCAAACAACAAACATGCGAATTAAACCACCACCAAAGAAACCCTAAACAACCGGTGGTCTAGAATGACCAACAAATCCAGGGGGAAAACCACAAGAAAGCCAGAAACCCTGTTCCAACCATGGACGCGTAACCTCAAACAATGGTGGACATTAGCTCTTGGTTAGCAGACGAAGCGCGCAGGTTCTA
Source organism: Pinus taeda (assembly GCA_000404065.3). Taxonomy (NCBI): domain Eukaryota; kingdom Viridiplantae; phylum Streptophyta; class Pinopsida; order Pinales; family Pinaceae; genus Pinus; species Pinus taeda. Next base: position 37,599 of record APFE031422118.1, on the reverse strand, counting down.
GGGTCGTCTTGTGCCATCTTCGGCAGAGGGCTTCGTCCAACAACTGGCCCCGAGTAGAAAGACAAAGGGAAAATGGAACATCGCAGCAATGACCCCAAACAAACCCTCGAAACGGCGCGGAAATGAGTTTTAAGTACATGACATGATGCCCAACAGGTAGACTTCCACAGCAGACAAGTGTCGTACAGTAGTCACGAGGGTTCGCCACATGGCAGAGAGGGCGCACAGGTAATGGCGTCCCTCCCCTACTTCCTTTACCATACACCCCAATCAAAAATACAAAATTAAATTAAAATAAATAAATTAATATAATATTTCTTTCTCAATATTGTATTTATTCTCTGACAATATCCCTGTGTATATCGTGACTATTTGAATATGTATAGCTACCACGTCAAATCCACTGACAAAGTTGAATGGCAGATAATATTCGTGGATTAATCTTCATCTTTCATTTTCATTTTCAGCTATAATCATCTTTAAAAAACGTTCAGCCGGCTTCTTTTTTGGTCTCCATGTAAAACGATTTACTTATCCTTGTCTTTAGTATTACATGGTAAAGCGATAACGATATCAGAAAAATGGTATACTCTCATATCATTCCGAAGTTCTGATATCTTAGGCTTTTTCCTCCTTATGAAAAAAGGTGATGTTATCACCGAAGGAATATTTTATGCACTATAGGTTTGGTTGAAACTCTTAAGTAAGTATTTTTTAAATATAATATCAAATTATAATTACGTTTTATTATTTAAATGACATGGGCAAAATTAAGTGTTTTTAAAGATCACATGACTTCATTTTAATAAATTCATTAGTGATAATCCAATAGAATATTAAATAGGTATTAGATCATGGATATTACATTTAATCAATAAATAATATAATAAATAATTTTCTAAATTTAATATAAAAATATTATTTCATAAAATTATATTAAAATAGTAAATTAAATATATATAAAATATGTAAATTCAAAAATTATATACATTTATATTATTAAAAGATTACAATTTTATAATAACTATGTTCAAACCAATTAAAAATATAAATAGTTTAGTTAAATTATATAAAATATTTTAAATAAATAATTAATTTTTAGTGGTATGATATTTTAGAAAAGCTGTAACAAATTTATTAGGTGGATGGTAAAGATTTAATTTCAATTGAATATCTTAAAATATTCATAGCAGTATATACATAAAAAAAAATAGATTTATCTCTAAAATAGTTTTTTTTCAAGGAAAAAATCGTAATTTGATTAATGAAAACAAAATTAGATGTTGTAGATGCTTGCAAGCAATATATCATCTAATGATCATAAGTTCATACATAACAATCAATTAACAGATGGAGAGGAAAAATTAAACTTTTCCCCATTTCTTCTTTTCAACCTTCTGCAATTCTCCTTTAGATGGCATGGATGAAACAAGAGCTCGTTGATTCCCTTCTATTCTTGAAGTTTTATTGTCTGAGTCTAAATTATTAGATGCATGATGACATTTGTTTCCTCCAATTTCGTTTGCTTTAGGTTTCCTCAAATGTTGTGCCATAGTGATCTGTATTTATAATGGTTCTTGAGATATTTCCCCCTTCCCTTCTTTTTCTTGTATATTATGTTCTTCCACATTTGGGATGGGATCTCTTTCTTCTTCTTCATCTTCCTCCTTTGGCTTATTTGGGGGAAATTTCCATCCTTTGGATTGCTTCCCTGGTTTCTTCTTCCTTTGTTGCTCTTTCTTCACACCAGGACACATATTTTGTAGATGTCCTATTTTTTGGCATATTCGGCATCTGAATGTTGTGTTCTTGAAATCTAGGAATTGAGTCCAACTTTTCTTGTTGTGTGAGAGTTGAATGTGGTCCAGTAGGCCTTTACTGAGGTCCACCTCTGCACATATTCGTGCGAAGTATAGATTTGTTGTTCCATCCTTTCTATGTTTGTCTTTATGAATCATCTTAAGATATTCCCAATGCCTTCTAGCACTTGATTATGCCAAAAATAAATGGGAAGGTTATGTAGCCTAAACTAAACCGACATTCTTGATAAAATCATGGTATTAGCATCGAAATACGGGAACCATGGAGTAACGAAAAGTCCAGTCGATCCCCAAAACCATGGGCCTTCCTGAAGGATAACTTATCGTTCCTCTGATGATGCAAACATTACAATGAAGAAAGCTTCAAAGCAGAGGGGTGTTTCAAAATTTGTTGTCCAATTGGTGAAGATCTAGTGGAAAAGATCCATTGGTTTTGGCCAGAAGCTGTTGAATCTATAGATGATGGCTTGTGCTTCATAGGTAGTGTGAAGATCATTTGTTTATGTAATATCTATGATCAATTCTGGGACATAATTTTCTTGCTCCACTATGTAGGGCTGGGAATATTATGTGTTTGTTCTGGTTTCATTGTAGCTTCTGGTTTCACTTGGAGGATATTTTTTAAGGAGATACCAACATTTATGTGTTCCTGATTCTATTCGGTACTTTTACGTAACCTAGATCTAGCAACACCTCATTCTCCCTTTGATTTACTTGATCCCACTACTCCTCCTCTCAATCTCAGATTGAGGATCATGGTGGTCTTAGGTAAAATTTTGTATTCATGTAGATTGTTATTATCCTATAGTGATCTGCCACCATGGATCAAGTTTTGCAAGTGTGATGGATAACCCAGATTTTGCATAATATTTTTCTTCAATTGGAAGATCTTGTCAAAATCTTGTACACATAGTAATGATGAGTTACCAACATGGGATTTTAAGAAAATTTGGAAGGATTTCTTTTCTTTCTTCTCTCGGATATCAGATGTTTTAGGATCTAGATCTGTGCCATATGATGTTTCTATTGCCTGTAGCAGGGATTGCATTGCAGGTACATTTGTAGATTGCAAGATTTTTTTGCTCTGTAATTTATTAAGTTTGAGGCCAAATCCAATGAGAAGCATTCAAGAGACCTCGGATTAGGTCCCGATCCACCTTGTTTAGAAATTGATACGCCCAGGATGAGTGTATATCCTAGATCCAATATGGTAGCTCTAAGGTTTGCATACCTTACATTGCAGGTGATTGCGGTTGGGTCTGTTGCCAAGGTATTAGTGTTTCTGCATCCCATATACATTACTAAGAAGCCTGTCTCGATGATATCCATAAGACTGCATTGAGATCCAATCCCTTCTTTGTATGAGTACGAATCAAACGTGTAGATACAACAATTTTAATTTTTCTCATGTATATATAAATCACATTCAAAGATAGATCTATCCTCTGTAGAAAAGACGAATATTGTTGTGTTGCATTCTGTCCCTTGTTTATGTTCTTGTAATGGATCTGCTATATTCCATCTAGTCGTCGTAAGGATAGATCTAGCATGCATCGACTTATCAATGTACATTGTTTCTACTTTTCTGGTAATGTATAGGCCAATCGAGGATCTGTGAGGACAAAAGGAAAAACCCCAATGATTTGTTGGGAGTTCCCAACGGGTGTGGTTATGGATGCATATATCCACCCATTAAAATTGTAGAAGAGAGATCCATGTGGGCTATGTCGCGGCTTAGCAAGTGCATATCTAGCTTGAATCAAAAAATCAATAAAAGGAAAAATATTCACCTCTTTGTCAGAGACCTTAGAAAGTTTAGACCTAGTAAGCGAAAGAGGTTGGGGAGAGAACCCAAGGTGCCCTAACCCATCTGGCATAGTGCAGAGGCTCCAGATCTATCCTTCAACATACTGGGCGTGAGACGCAACCCCGTTATCAACTATCCCTTAAGTTGTAGAGCGCAACAAAACCTAAGCATTCTCCATCGTAGCGTTACCACAAAATGTATTGTTATTATTCACATTTATCTCCAAAGTAGTTATGTCATTCTTCGTTTTTAATTAATTGATTAATTAAAAAAATTACCCTATGAATATGTATGATATAAAATGAGTTAAGGTTTTTTTTGTACATGATATTGATAAGCCATAGTATTGGCACATAATATTGTAAGAATCTCCAAGGTAAAAGTCTTGCTCCATGTTTTTTCAAATCTACATATGTTTTATCATATATATTATTTTCTTTTATTGTTTAATAATAATAATTTAAATAAAGTTATAATTTATTTAATTTGATGATTTTTTTAATTTTAACAAAATGAGATGTATCATGTAATAAAAGTTTTGATGTTTATGATGGATTGAAACGTATCCTTGTTTATGAATGATTTAATTTATATGGTTGAGCTAGTTTAACTAGAACAACCATATAAATTAAATCGATTCTTAATCATGAATATTCATGGCCACTTTATCATGAAGATTTTTATTGTGTAAATAGACTTTCTTATAATACTATAGACCAATACCATATGTCAAAAAAACCATAATTCATTTCATTTGACACTTGTTCATATAAGTTTATAACATTTATTTTAATTAATGAATTTGATTAAAAGAAAAAAAATGCATAAATACTTTGGAAATAAATCTCAACTTTTGATTTGTGTATACTACTAAGCATATTCTAGAATATTCTATGGAAGTTAAATCCATACCATCCACCTAATAATTATTGATAATTACATTAATATTGTAAAAGCCCTATTCCAAAATAGACATGCCTATAGGAATAATTATCAATAATTATTAAGTGGATGGTGTATATAATATATATATATATATATATATATATATATATATATATATATATATATATATATATGTTCTAGAATATTCTATTGAAGTTAAATCCATACCATTCACCTAAGAATTATTGATAATTAAATTAATATTGTGGAAGCCCTGTTCCAAAGTAGACATGCCGTATAGGAATAAATTAATCAAATTATTAAGTGTGTATATATATATATATATATATATATATATATATTATATATATATATTGTAAACTTGGTAGGAGTCTTCTTTTCGTGTTTTACAATTATTCACTCTACTACGAGGGAGAGTAGCACAAGATTTTAACCCAAGACTTCCAGTTCGATGAGACTTCATTTCCATGGCCACTACCATGCCACTTGAGCTACCCCAGGTGGACTAGTGGGTGGTATATATTTAACTTCAACTAAATATTTTAGAATTTTCATGGTAGTATAGGCAAATCTAAGGTTGATATTTATTAAATTGATTAATTTAAAAGCAATGACATCTGAACGAGTGTCATATGAAGTGAGTTATAGTTTTTTCGGAATATAGTATTGATAAGCCATAGTATTGGAACAAACTCTATTTACATATTAGGAATCTCCTTCGCAAAGTAGAGGTAAATATCCATGATTAATAATCTTCTTCCATGTTTTTGTTAATGTATATATGTTTAACTTATATATTAATTATTTTCATAATTAATAATAATAATAGTAATTTAAAATAGAGTTATAATTTAATTAGTTTTTATGATTTTTTTAAATTTTAGTAAACCCATCGATTTGCTTGTTGACCACGATTATTTTAGCATTGTTTAACTTTCAAAAATAAATATATATTTTTCAATATTACTAAAAAAATAATTATAAACATTTTGATTGGACCATATCATGGTGGTCTTATTGCATACTTTGCATAAGATAATTCCATGTGGACCATATCTTTTAAGCCATAATTTATGGATATGGCCGTTGCAATATTCATGCATTTTTTTTTTAGCTATTTGTGTAGTGATTCATTATTATTAGTCCTTGAAATAAGTAAATAATATATTTAACATCAATTACTTCTCACCATAGTTTAACCAAGTTATTGTATAAAAAATGGATCGGAATAAGATGCAAATATAATTATTTACTAGGAATTACTTCTCTGTATTATTTTTGTTTTCCTCAACACTTATGTAGGAGTAAAACTATACATGTGTAGTTTACTAGTGGTTACTACCCATCAAAATTTATGCATCCACATGTGCTTGAGCATGTAATCAATATATTCACTTCACATCTCAATTTAATAGTTCATCCCAAAGACTATAGGATTTTGTTTGCGTATTAACCACTATAAGTTTAGCTAACATTGACCAATGTAAGTTATAATTTTCTTATATAATTTTCCAATAAGAAATTTTTTAACTTTAATGGAAATCATTAAATTGCCTACAACACTTGTTATAGATTGATGCTTATTAACATTTACCAGTCATTTAATCTCTATAGATAAAATAGTATATAACAATATCATTAACATTTATACACATTTAAACTAAAATTTTATAAATGAAATTAAAATTAAAATCAAATTATTAAAAAATAACAATGTAGATATTCCATAATACTCCAAATTGAATAGTTAAATTCTTTGATACTCCAAATTGAATAGTTAAATTCTTTGGAAATGAATAATTTTTCTTTATAAATTTAAATAAACATTATCACAACATCTAAAAAATAATGGAATAACACGAGTTTTAAATTACCATAACTCATTGAAGCATTTTCTACTCAATAAAGATTAACCCACTCTCAACACTATAATTACACGAAATTTAAAACAATCAAAACCAATATTTTTCATTGAAAAAATCAACTATGAAAAAGTTAGGATAAAACTATAAGAGGAGAGAGAAAAATAAAACACACAAAAAGCGACGCTGCTCCATATAACTATGGGCTTGATCCCTTACAAAAGGCGACGCTAAGCTCCATACAACTGTGGGCTTGATCCCATACTTGTCAAAGGACACAAATCCCTTTCATGCTTTCCAAACCCTAAGGGGTCATATTATCAACTCCAACTCACAACGCCATCCTAAACCCCAGATCCAAAGCAACAATTTGTAAAGGCTCCAGAGAAACTTAGGCTTTAACATGGATAGAATCAAAGGCTACCCATATTGCACATGATAAGAAAATAGCTGGTGATGTAAAGAAACCAATCCAAAGCAACAGTTTGTAAAGGCTCCAGAGAAACTTAGTCTTTAAGATTGATAGAATCAAAAGCTACCATATTATACATGATAAGCAAATAGATGATGATGTAAACTAACCATATGATGTAAAAAACCCAAAGACAAATTTCTAAGTGAAATCTCAGTATATTAACAATGTCAAATGAAATCTAATCACTTTCACGAACAACCAACTTATCGCAAACTACAGCTACACCACTGGGGAGTTTTCTAAGTTATCAGACACCACAGTGGCCAAGTCTGCTTCTCAATGTTAGTGTCCACCCCTATATACGGCAGGCCATCACCGGAAAGAAGAACAGGTGATTCAACCACGGAAAGTATGGAATCTCGGCCTCTGGAAGTATGCGAGAGACGCACCTCGAATATGAGGAAGTCCGCTAGCGTCTTAAAGTGGAGCACGCACGTCATCTTTATCACCAATCGTGAGATGGATGTACACGGTACTACGTAAGGAGACGAATGTAAACACTATTTCGGTGGGCTCAACATCTGATTTTTTTCGGTGCGACTTACGTCCTGTCAAAATTAAGTATTATTGGAGTGGGACATCCGAAAGGTTGTATTTTAACTCTTACATTTTGAAATTTTTCGAGAATATATTTTCCACTGGATAATTTTGTCCGAAATTTGATATAAATGCGTTTGAATCACACATTACTAACGCATTTCATACGTCACAATTCTAGGTTAGAATCTCCAGCATCTTTCGTGATACTTAGTCCTTGAGGTTTTTTTGCATAAACTTGTTTGGATGGTGAGTAATATTGGATTACGAATCTAATTTTTAAAATATAAATGTTATATGAATTTAAATAATATGTATATATAGTTTAAGGAATGGTATGAAGAATTATGTTAAAAATGATGGGATCTGGTTTATAATTGTTATATTTCTTCTGAAAACAAGAGTTACCTAAAATTTATGAGGATTTGGGATTGAGCACATAGGATCAATCTAAATCTTTACAAGAGAACTCTTGGATATAAAAAAAATTATTTTCTTTGATATAAAAAAATTGATTTTATTTTAATTGAAGACTTTCTAAAAGATCCTTAAAATCCATATGTATTTGCATCTTATTCTCCACTTAGTATCAATTTAACTTTGCATGACTTCTTGTTATCATTCGAGAGATGCTTTTCATCTTTTTCCCCACTTGGATCCAACCCAAGTTTTCTTATGAATCTAACTTGTTGTCATTCTTTTCAAGTGATCTCTACTAAGAAGTTTTCTTAAGCACGCTTGAGCCAGAGGCGATCTGGGATGGGTGACCTCCCAGGAAGTCCTAGTTATTGAGTGGAAGCCCCGTAAGTGATGATTGACACTATGTGATTCATTTTACTAGTTTCAATCCCACTTCTTCACCCTTGTGAGCATCACTCGATGCAATGAGTGCTAAGTGAACTACTCAAAAATCATGAGAAATTAGTCAGTTATGACTAACTCTCACGGAAATGGTCATACGTGAATGGTTGACTTAACGCAGTTGAATTCCAAAAATGATATCTAATATAATGCATTGCTTAAACCCCCTAATACTTAAATTCAAAAAGAGTGAAGGGATCTCTACTTGAATTGTTCATGAGGCACAATACTTGCTAAGGTTTTGCAAATGGGGTAGCAAGCTAAGTGGGCTTGATTATGGGGAAAACTCCATAGTTAACCGCGCTTGAGCTAGAGGTGATCTACGATGGGTGACCTCCCGAGAAGTCCTGGTTACTGGGTGCAAGCCCCAGAAGTGATGATTGATGTTATGTGACTCATTTCACTATTTTCAATCCCACTTCTTCACCCCTTTGAGCATCACCCGATGCAATGAGTGCTAAGTGAACTACTCAAAAATCATGAGAAATTAGTTAGTTACGACTAACTCTCATGGAAATGGTCATATGTGAATGACTTACTTAACACAGTTGAATCCCAAAAATGATATCTAATATAATGCACTACGTAAACCCCCTAATACTTAAATTCAAAAAGAGTGAAGGGATCTCTAGTTGAATGGTCCATGAGGCACAATACTTGCTAAGGTTTTGCAAATGGGGTAGCAAGCTAAGTGGTCTTGATTGTGGGGAAAACTCCACAGTTAAGGGCGCTTGAGCTAGAGGCGATTTGGGATGGGTGACCTCCCGGGAAGTCCTGGTTACTGGGTGCAAGCCTCGGAAGTGATGATTGATGCTATGTGATTCATTTCACTAGTTTCAATCCCACTTCTTCACCTCTGTGAGCATCACCTGGTGTAATGAGTGCTAAGTGAACTACTCAAAAATCATGAGAAATTAGTCAGTTACGACTAACTCTCATGGAAATGGTCATGCGTGAATGACTTACTTAACGCAGTTGAATCTCAAAAATGATATATAATATAATTCACTGTGTAAACCCCCTAATACTTAAGGTCATTCTTTTGACCCAGTGAGAGCTCCTCCACATCAACTTGATCAATCCAAGAGGTGATTTTTCGAACTTGTTTTTGGGAGAAACACACTCAAGGGTATTGGTCTTTGGGGCAAAATAATAAATGTCCAATAATGAATATTAACCCCCAAAAGAATTATTTTAAGGAAGAATTCTCTGAAGTAGCACAAGAGTTACCATCTTTCATTGAGATATCAGAAGCCTCCACACTATTACCCATCTCCACTTTATTGCTATATTTATTTGATCTTTAAGAGTATTAACCTTGTGCTTTGAGCAAATTTTATCCTTTTGAAGATTGGCTTTGTTCCCAAGAACGCGAGGAGGAAACTCCTTAGAAATTGTATAATGATATGAATTGGTGCCCTTCCACCATCTTGGTCTTCGATTGGTTTTCTTTGATTTAGTTTTCTGAGTGTTGGGACAATTTTTGAGGGAGTGTCTAGTATCATAACAAGCTCTACAGTGGAAAGAAAAAATTTCATAGTCTAATTTTTGAAAACATAAAAAATTTGGATCTATTAACTTACTTTCAGCAAGGAAACTTTTGGAAAAATCTATTTCCACACATATGGTGGCATATGTGGGTTTCAAGTAGAATTTTGTGTCATTGTATCAGTATTAGAATTTGCCTAGAGCATTACCAATTACTGTCAAAGAAGGAATATTCCACAAATGCAAAGGGAGGTTGGGGAGCCTTACCCAAACTAGAGCAGTAGAGATTGAAGTCATTAGTGGTTCAAATGAGGGGAACCATGGTTGTAGAGAAAGCCCAACACTGCGCCAAAACCACATACTAGAATAAAAATTCGATGCTCTATCATTAACTTTGTCAAATAAAACAATAAAAAAACCTCTTTCCGGAGGGTAGATATTCAAATGATCGGATATTAAGGGATTACATTGCTCAGACATCCAAGAGTGGAGATCAACAAGCCTCATCCACAAGCCATTAAACTTGCAAATCAAACCAAGTTCCTTGAAACATTTGACCTCACTGATGGCTTTAGCCACCAATTCAACATCAATCAATGGTGCTTCATGAATAAATAATCCAAAAACAAAGGAACAAAAACATGATTCCAGAATATCACAAAAAGGAGGAAGAACCATAGATTTAATGGCACCCACATAAGTGTCACCAGAGACAAGATTCGAATCTAAACCCACCATTGAGGAAGCTAGGGGCATAACACAGGAAGAGGCAACGCACTTACTATCAATGGATCCTAAAGCTAGAAGAAAGCCTGCCACCCAAGAATATTGAGATTCCTTTTAACCATTTTTCAAGCCATTGTGGAAGGAAAGATTGTCGCGACATCCGAAACACTAAAGGACAAATTAACTACCATAGATAATGTTGAAGCCTAAACAACAACAAAGAAATAATCAAATGGGGAACTCCATTGCACTTTAACCTGAGCAACTACTTGATTCTAGAGCATGGTCTCTCTCTGATCCAGAATATGGAGTGGCTTTGGTAGGAAATCTCCTTCGGGTTCCACCTGTATCAAATTCCAGCCAACCACATGAGGATTTTCCTAGACATATTTAAGGATACATGAAATACGTTATGCACTTTAATATGATTGGGCAGGGCTAGCTTGTAAGCTACTGACCCAATTTTGTCCAAAATTTCAAAAGGTCCACAGTAACGTGGTGCCAACTTGGCACAGGTTCCTATTTTTAAGGTGCTTTTCCTAGGTTTTACATGCAAAAATACATGGTCCCTAATGTTGAATTCCTCATGTACCCTTTTCTTGTATGCATAACTCTTTTGTTAGTCTTGAGCTGCTTTGATATTTTGGCATATATTTTGCACCATATGCTCCATCTCCTGTAACACATCTGGTCCCAATATGAGTTTATCTTTTGTTTGATTCCAACTAAGGGGTGTATGACATTCCTTGCCACACATTCTTCGAAATGACTCATTTTAATAGTAGCTTGATAGTTATTGTTGTAGGGAAACTCTACAAAGTGCATAAAATCTTCTCATTTGGTGGGATGGTGCATAACATACATTATTAATATATCTTAAAGAATATGATTTGTCCATTTTGTTTAGTCCTCAGTTTGTGGGTGATATGTGGTGTTGAAATTCAACTGTGTATCCATGCCCCCAAATAGTTCCTTCGACAACTTGGAGGTAAATGTAGTGTCTCTATCTGATACAATTACTTTAGGTACCCCATCTAGATGAAAGATGTGTTTCATAACAATACTAGCAATTTGAGCAGTCCCAAAGGTGGACTGTACTGGTATAAAGTTTGCAACCTTAGTTAAAACATCTACTACCACCATGATAAAGTCATGCTGATGTTTTGTTCGTGGTAGTCTGGTAATAAAGTCTATTGAAATGATTTCCCACTTCCACTCAGGTACAAGTAGAGGGTTCAACAACCCAGCTAGATGTTGATGTTCTACTTTAACCTGTTGGCATTCCATGCATTTCGTTAAATATGCTACCACATATCTTTTCATACGTGGCCAAAATAAATTCTTTTTTAGTGCAATGAACATTTTATGCTATCTGGGATGACCTGCATAAGGTCTCTTGAGATATTCATCTAGTATTGTTTGGTTCAATGTAATCACATTGGGAATACATTTCAGTGTGTGAGTATTTTTTTTGCAGTCTCTGCATATCCTAGAATTTTCTTTTGTTGTAATTTCTGATGAAGTTCTTGATACTGAGTGTCTTGTGTTATTAACTACTTAACTTGTTCTATAAAATTTGTACTTACTTTACTAATGGACACTCCCAACACCATAAGTGCATGTCTACTCAGATCATTGGCCAGTTTGTTTTCCTTCCCTTTGATATGTTTTATTTCAAAATCGAAGTCATCGAGGAATGCCAACCACCTCAATTGCCTTGCATTTAAGTCGGGTTGGCTGAAAAAATATTTTAGATTGATGTGATCAAACACCAAAGTAAACTTTCTTCCTAAAAGGTAGTGTCTCCATATTTTGAGTGCATGTATTACCATTGCTAGTTCCAAATAGTACACTGCATAGTTTTGTTCATGTAATTTCAACTTTTTGGACTCATAGGCTATCACTGGATTGTCTTTCTTTAATACTCCTCCAAGACCATCCAAATAGGCATTTGTACATACCATGAATTGTTTATTAGGGTCTGCAATTTTTAGTATAAGAGTTGTGGTTAATAATTGTTTTAGCTTATCAAATCTTTCTTAACTCTTGGTCATCCATTCAAATTTTATACCCTTTTTCTATAGAGAGGTGATAGGATAGGGAAATTTAGAAAAGGTTTCTATAAATATATGATTGTATCCAACAATTCCAATAAATGAACGTACCTTTGATACATCCTATGGTGTAGGCCAATTCATGATGGCCTTAACCTTCTATGGATCAACAACCGATCCTTCTTTAGAAATAACATGCCCCAAATATTGTACCCTGTCATTGTAAAACTCACACTTATTGAGTTTTACATACAATTGATTCTCCCTTAAGGTTTGCAACGCTATCCTCAAATGCTCCTTGTGTTCCTGCTGATTCCTTGAATATATTAAAATATCATTTGTAAATACTAGTACAAACTTATCAAGGTAGGGATGAAGTATGTTATTCATTAGGCACATGAAAGTTGCTGGTGTGTTTGTGAGACCGGAAGGTAATACCAAAAACTCATAATGGTTGTATCTAGTGCTAAAGGTTGTCTTATATATATCCTCATTTTTTATATGTAATTAGTGATAGCTAGTTCTTAAGTCAATTTTTGAGAATATGGTGGCATCTCTCACCTAATCGAACAGATCATCTGTTCAAGGAAATGGGTATTTGTTTTTTATTGTTAACTTGTTGAACCAATGATAATCAATACACATTCTAAGGGTGTTGTCCTTTTTCTTGACAAATAGTACCGATGCCCCCCCAGGGTGAAACATTAGGCCTGGTATACCCCTTATTCAACGACTCCTGTAACTGCAATTTTAATTCCAGTAATTCTGGTGTACTCATCTTGTATGGTGTTCTCACTAGTAGAAATGGATGAAATTAGTCACCAGGTGACTAAAAAGGTTAGTCACCGCAATTATTTCAAGTGAATTATTATTAAATTTGAGCAATTTTAAGTCACTGAACTAAAAATGACTAACTTAAACAACTAATTTAGTCTAGGGATAAAATATATGACTAGATAATAAATGACTAAACTAAAAACTACTAACTTAAATGACTAATTTAGTTTATGATTAAAATAGATGACTAGATAATAAGTGACAAAATTAATAATGATTAATGTAAATGACTATTATAGTCAAAGAATAAAAATACGACCAAATAACAAGTACAACAGGTATATGAATTAGTCATTTATGTTAGTAATTTTTAATTGTGTCACTCCAGAAATGGAAAATTGCAATTTTGATATCGAAGTGTTACATTTCACTACAAGGGTCTCTGAATCCATCTGCAGTGCATATGTATAATATGATTAAAAAATATCCCATACCAGTTAGTTATTATTTAATAGTATATGAACCTTTGTTAATGATTAAATGTTTTTAATAGTGGATATATAGCTGATAAAGTAATTAGTGATGCAAAAATGAAGCTCATTTCAAGAAAATCAAATCGTTAATTTTTTAATGGTATATGAAACTTTATTAATGATTAATTAATTGTTCCCCAATGGGGGTGATCATTTTGGAGGCCATTTGGTAGTGCAATATTAATATTGGATCGAGGAGCTAGATCAGGGGTCTCCACGTGCCACACGAATGCAATGAAGAGTCGTCAGAACTCGTACCCCACTCCCTGCAAGAAGTGTTTAATACCACACACTAGGGACTAAATGCAGGAGATCATTCACAAGCGTTGGGCAATGATCATGAGAGATCAATACTGCAGGGAGAGGACAAGGTCATGTGGTAATTTGTTTGTGTCCTGACTCAGGCTGTGGCGTGGGGCAGCTAAATAGGATGAGACCATCAAATTCATATGAGAGGGGAATTCACACCTACATCAAGCATGTCCATATATTGGATCTAGGGGAAATTTCTCTATCTGGTGTAATGAATTATAATATGGTTCCAGGATTGAAATATTGCGTGGGTCGAGAGAAGACACATATAAGTTTTCCTCAGTCTGGCTCTATCTCTGGTTCGAGGAAGCTCCACTGGATAATATTTTGCTAATGGAGACTGACTTTAGGTGCCATCTCTAGGGTTGTTTGAGCTCTGTGGACCCCAGGACCTATGGCGTGCCTTCCTTCTTCTTTGTTGGCCATGGTTATGGTGTTGGTGCTCAGGACTTCGGGCTCTTTAATCCTTGCAGGATAATTATTAATTATGTTCAATGAATCTGGTATAATAAGTGGAGTTCTATTTCAGTATTATGATCAATTCATAATTTCATGGCGTGTTTCTATAGTCAGGCAGTACGCTTCCCGTGGCAGTGCGACAGATGATGGTGGTGTTGGTTGTATTCCTCGACATCGAGAGCGTGCCCGAAGGGGGAGGGTTCTGACCCACATATGGATGAACACCAACAACATGGAGAGCCTAGTTCAGACTCTAAGTCGACTGAGAGTCACCACTTCGTTGTGGACATGGCCCTGTCCCTAGCCTACTTCTTGGGCCACGTAAAAGCTTAGGTCACCTTGGAGTCCATCACGACCTAGTTGAATAGCATACAACTCAACATTGGTACATTGAGGGAGCAGATGTACGATGAAAATAACAAATTGGTTGGTTATATATTTAATGATCTCCTGCATATGCAGAATGAGACCCTGGATTTGGTGGAAGATTTTTGGCATCAAGGCCTTCGACGTACAAATGTCGACCAATATCTCTGCATCCTGGAGCCTCAAGTGGAACACATTGATTAAAATCATATGCATGAACGTGCTATTTTCTTTGTTGCACCTCCCATGTTTCTTTCCAATCCCCCTCCTTAATGTGTAATTCTGAGACATGTAATTTTGATCTTTTTGTGCCAAAAATAACCAAAGACACCAACTGTCTTGGATTCTCTTCAGGCTTCTTACTATTTAAAGCAAGGCTTGTGCCAACCCTTAAGCCTGTGACATTGTATTTTGTTGCAGTAGTGATGTATTTTGTTGACACTTCTACTATGATAATATATATAACAAATGTTTTTACCGAAAAAAATGATTAAATTGTTTTTAATAGTTGATAGATAAAATAAGTGATGAAATGAAGCTCACTTCAAGAAAACCAAATCGTTAATCTTTTAATGGTATATGAACCTTTATTAATTTTTTAATGGTATACAAACCTTTGTTAATGATTTAATTTGGTTAATTTTTTTAATGGTATATGAATTTTTGGTAATAATTTAATTGTTTTTAGTAGTGGATAGATAAAGTAAGTGATGAAATGAAACTCATTTCAAGAAAATTAAATTATTAATGTTTTAGTCGTATATAAAGCTTTGTTATTATTATTTTTTTAAACAAGAGTGTTGGAAATACTAAGAGGGGGGGTGTATTGGTATTCCTTTTCAATTGTTATTTTTGTCAGTTAAATCATTTATATTTAGAACACAAAATGAACAACAAGAATAAATGATTTTATTAATATAATATTTACAATAAATCAAGTACAATGTATATAGGGCTCCAACTAGTTTCCAAGCACCAACTTGGACTTTTTGTGAGGCTCCAACCTCCAGGGCACCAACCCGGTCTTGTAAAGGCACCAACCTTGGATTTAGGAGCACCAACTCCAAGGACACCAATCCTTCCAATTCTAAGGCACCAACCCCAAGGGATCCAACCCTCTGATATATATTGTCTAGATATGTTTGGTAGTTATTCTCTGCTCCCAACATCTTCTTTAATAAATTTTGTCTATCTACACCTTCACTGATACATCAATGACAACCTGTCTTCATACGAATGAGTCTTCACAACTCTTCATATTACCCTAACAGAGTCTGCAAAGTTACCTCATGATGATTTCAAATAGGCATCATGATCTCCAATAATGTTTCCAAGATTTATTGAAGATTTCCAACAAGATATCTGCGCTAAGCCTTAATGTATGCACAAAAGCAATTCTCTATTTTCAATCCTATGTTCTTTACTATTGTGGTAATTGTTTCAAGCGTGACTGCTTCTCACTATTCTTGCTATTACAATCTCTTACTCTCCAGAACCAGACTCACAAACGCTTCAATGCTAGTGCTGGCTATTGCTCCCTTCAAATGATGTGAGATGAAATGTTATTTTTCCCCTTCATAGAATTATTCTTTAGTTTGCATTATGTACTTGATTAATTAATCACAGGTCTGAGCCTTTCCAATATTAACCCAATCAACAAAATTGCTTCGTCCTTCGGCTTCCTCCTGTCTTGCTGGACCTTCGGCTTCCTTCTGTCCTGCTGGACCTTCGGATTCCTTCTATCTTGCTAGACGATTAGCTTCATTTTGTCCTGTTGGACCTATGACTTACTTCTATCCTTCTTCTTACATCTCTCTCACTCGATCTTCGACTTCTTTTGTACCTTCATCGTCTGCCAGACCTTTGGCTTCTCAACCTTTCGACTTCTTATTACATTCGCTTAACCTTCCGGCTTACTCTATTCCTTCAAGTTCACAAGCTGTGAACTGTTACCTCTTCTCCACATGGAGATCCCACATGCCACATCCTCACCTTTGATCTCGCAATCACAATTTCATAAAAAATTAAGAGGTTTTACAAGTGTGTACATGCTCTGTCTTCTGATGGAGTGGATGCGATATTTATATTTAATGAACTGTTTTTAATGAATCTAGCGGGTCCACAACTCTATCGCAATCAGAGGTTTTAACATCCCTTTGAAGCTTGCGATACTACGGATGTGATATTACATTAAACATTTGTTAATAAATCCATCAGGTTCACAACCTTATCGCAATCGACAGTTTGCAAGACTCTGACTGGCACATGGATTAAAAACAACCTTAACCCCCGCAGTTGACCATGATCTAAGGGTTGACTATGAGATCGACAACTAGGATTGAGTGTGGGACTTTAGCCACGATCAAGGAAGTTTTTACTTTCCTACCCCCGCTCTTCCGATAGTTGTTAGTCCTGTGACTTCTCTTCACTCTTCCGCTCTTTCGATAGTTTTCTTCTTTACTCCTCTGTTATCATTGTTGCTCTTTGTTCTTTCGATAAAACTTACCCTTGGGCATATGTGATAACCTATTTCTCTTGCTCTGATGACTTGTTTCTTTGATGGCTTTCGATAAACTCTTCATCTTACTCTTTGGCTTCTTGTTCCTGTTTCTTTACTGGATCTACTGCATCATTTGTTGTTCAATTGTTGATAAATTGACCTCCTACGTAATTTTCTATTCAATTGTTGTTCAATTGTGATTCAATTGACCTCCTGCGTCATTTGTTGTTCAATTGAATTCCTGCTGTTCAATCCACTTGGGTCCTCCATCTCATCATATCATCATATATCAAACTTTCATCACTATAAGCATTATGATCATTGGGAATCAATAGGCAATCAGGTATCAAAGAATTTTCTATGACAAAAACTACTATATTGACATCAATGACAACCTAGATTAACAATTCCCCCTCTTTCATTGATGGAAATATTCTTCTTCTCTCCCCCTTTGACATCAATGGAAAAGAAGTGCACAAGGACCCCCCTTGTTGAACTAATCCCCTTGTCGTGATGCTCTTCTTTATACTCAAGATAGAAGGATTATTGCCTCATCATCAACTAACACATTATCCCCTCTTCATGTCTCATAACTTCTTCATAATGCTTTCAACAATGCTTAAAGATGCTCCATTTCAATGCTTCCAAATAGGCTCCAAATAGCCATACACCAAATGTTCAAGTCCAAGTTTTTATGCTTCTGCAATCTCAATTTTGTTGTCTTCACAGTCAGAATTAAGGAGTCTTTATATTCCGAATCATGAGAAGATGCCATTGAAATTGTCATTCTCGCTATCTTTCTTCAAATCAAGATTCCTTTGTATCTCTGTGCTTCTCCTTAGGTTACTGATCTATATTCGATTGCACAACATTCTCCTTTCTATAGTCCTTTTGATGAGCCATCTTTTCCTTGTGTTCTTGCAAAAGTCTCTACAAGTTATCTCCACTAGTAGATTTTGATGTGACTGTCTTTTAAATTCTTTTACTGGTTGAAAACTTTTTGCAATGCTTCAATTATGCTAGATTCTTCCAACTGCTCTTGCTTCAAGCTCCATTCCCAGAGGTGTTTGTTTGTTTGAAGGTTGCCTCTATTACTGTCCTTGATTTACCTGTTCTCACATTATATCCCAGAGTCGAGACATTCAACTTCTATAATACCAACACCATAGTTATTTGCCATATTTCTCTAGCATTGGATGACCTTCTCTGCTACTCCAATTTCTGCTTAGTGATCAAGTGGAAAACGTATTCAACAACAGTCCAAATAATGGTTACAATATCATGTTCTTCAATGTAGTTCTCCTGAGAAATGATCTTTATCAAAGGATGATTGTTAATATAGCTTAACAAGGATTTCATAAGGACCCTTTCATGAATAGCTTCTGCAATAATGATCAGGAATCACAAGCTCCCCCTAACTGTATGCATCGTCTCTTTTTGGCAGAATCCCATCATCAAACACTCGAAATATCAAGAATATGTTCATCAAGTCAACAACATGTGTTGTTGGCTGGAGGGTTTAGGAGATTTTCAGATTGTATTTGCTTTCTTCTCCATACTTGTGTAACTTTCTTTTCTGGCATGGTTCTATCTTGAGAAGGTGCCCAAATCAAGTTACAATTACATGCCATATGACCAATGTTATGAAACTTGAAGCATTCTATGTTGTTCATGAATAATAATTCATGACTTCTTCTTGTGAAATTGCTTCTCAGAGATTGACGGGGATCATTATAAGCCCTACAATATTTTTCCATGTGTCCAAAGTTTGTACAAGAATAACAATAACTAAGAAATAAAATTTGGTACCTGGGAGATGGATATTTCCTTGATGTACTTCTGAAGCCTTTCTGCCTTGAGATCCTTTGATGATAATTATTACTTCTCAAATCCTTGACAAAATTTGCATTTCTTCTTGGAATAGGACTTCCTTCATTATCGCCTTGACTCTTATCTTTACCTTTGTTGAAACTGGGAGCATCAACATTTCTTTCTGACTTGCTCATATCCTTGTTGTTTGAATCATTATCATTCTTGCTTGAGGATTCACCTACATACCCAAGACCTAATTTATCAAATGGACATCTTTGATGGCTGAGCATGTCATCCAAGGCTTGAGAGCTCTTGAAGGTTTTGTCCATCCCTTCAACCTTTTTCCTGAGGGAGACAACCTCTTCTTCCAATTTTTCGCAATCATTATTCTTCTTAGCAAGTTGTTTCTCAATCTCTTCCTTATACGTATTTCTTCGTTTGCTTATAATTTAAGGGAGATGATATCAGACTTCATTTTGAAGATTTCTTCATTTTTCGTTGCTAGACTACTCTCCATTTCTTCCTTGATCCTTGTAGCTTTACATGTTTCAGCCTTGAGAAGGTTGATGTTAGATTTTAATTTGAAGATTTCTCCATCATTTGCTTTTAGTTGACATATCATGGTGTTTCTCTCCTTTTCTGCTTCATCAACCTATCCTTCTATGATTGCCAATGCTTCCATTGTCTTCTCAGCTCCTTGTGCTAACTTTCTTGCTTCTTGTAGTTAAGATTTGAGAGAGGAGACCTCTAGTTTGCACTGACCAATCTCTTCTTCAAGTTTCTTCAAGCTCTTGTGCCTTTGTTCAAGTTGACTTGACAAGGTATCTTCACATTTCTTTGCTTTATCCAATTGATTTGTCATGGATATGACTTCTTCATGATGCTTTCTTTTGCTTTGATGAAATTCCTTCTTAAGCTTGGCAAGCTCTTCATCCCTTTCTTGTATTTGAAGCTTGACAAGGTCAACTTTCTTCCTTGTTTGGTCTTGGTCACCAGCTAGTGCTTTCTTATTAAGTTCCTCATTTTCTTTTTTCAAATTAACAATCTCTTCCATGGCAGCCATAATTTTAATGAGGAGATCTTCTAAAATCTTTTTCATTCTCTTCATTTTCTAGGTCTTCTTTAGCCTTGATATCATCAATCTTACCTTCAGCTTCCTTGACGGGCTCTGGATTTTCTTCTTGTTTTGCATCATTTTCTTGACTAGAAATCATTGTCAATGCTCCTTTTGAATGAAGATCATGAAGTTTGTCCCATATACCCTTCGTTGATGAACATTTTCCTAAATTGTTATTTATAGCATCTGGTAGCCCATTCAAGTTTGCCTTCATCGATTTTGCATTGTACTCCTTAGATTCTTCATTCATCATGTTATCAGTAACTATTGATTCTCATACTTCAATGCCTTGAGTCTTTAAGAAATTCCTCATTCTTGCTTCCCATATATCAAAGTTTTCATTGAACCATGGAGACTTCACAAATTGATTGACTTCTATTTCAATGGTATAGGGAGACACATCTTTAGGAGGATTGGAGACTTTCTTCCTTGGCTTCGCCATTTGTGTTGTAATGATCAACCTTCAAGATGCTAGGCTTTTGAGTGAAGGTACTAGTTCTAATACCAATTTTTGGAAATACTGAGAGGGGGGTGAATTAGTATTCCTTTTCAATTTTTATTTTTGTGAGTCAAATCATTTATATTTAGAACACAAAATGAATAACATGAATAAATTATTATATTAATATAATCTTTACAATAAATCAAGTACAATGTATATAGGGCTCCAACTAGTTGCTAAGCACCAACTTGGACTTTTTGTGAGGCTCCAACCTCCAGGGCACCAACCCTATCTTGTCAAGGCACCAACCTTGGATTTAGGAGCACCAACTCCAAGGACACGAATCCTTCCAATTTTGAGGTGCCAACCCCAAGGGTTCCAACCCTCTACTATATATTGTCTAGATATGCTTGGTAGTTATTCTCTGCTCCTAACATATTCTTTACTTAATTTTGTCTATCTACACCTTCACTGCTACATCAATGACAACCTGTCTTGATATGAAGGAGTCTTCACAACTCTTCATATTGCCCTAACAGAGTCTGCAAAGTTACCTCATGATGATTTCAAATAGGCATCATGATCTCCAATAATGTTTCCAAGATTTGTTGAAGCTTTCCAATAAGATATCTACACTAAGCCTCAATGTATGCACAAAAGCAATTCTCTGTTTTCAAGCATTTGTTCTTTATTGTTGTGGTAACTATTTCAAGCGCGACTGCTTCTCGCTGTTCTTGCTATTGCGATCTCTTACTTCCCAAAACTAGATTCACAAACGCTTCAATGCTGGTGCTGGCTACTACTCCCTTCAAACGATGTGAGATGAAATGTTATTTTTCCCCTTCACAGAATTGTTCTTTAGGTTGCGTTATGTACTTGATTAATTAATCACAGGTCTGAGCCTTTTAAAGATTAACCCAATCAACATAATTGCTTTGTCCTTCCGCTTCCTCTTGTCCTGTTGGACCTTTGGCTTCCTTCTATCCTATTGGGCCTTCGGCTTCCTTCTATCCTGATGGACCTTCGAATTTCTTCTATCCTACAGGACCTATGACTTACTTATGTCCTTCTGCTTACATCTCTCTCACTCGATCTTCAACTTCTTTTGTACTTTCATCGTCTGCCAGACCTTTGGCTTCTCAACCTTTTGACTTCTTCTTTCATTCGATTGACCTTCTGGCTTCCTCTGTTCCTTCAAGTTCACGATTTGTGAACCGTTACCTCTTCTCCACATGGGGGTCCCACATGCCACATCATCACCTTTAATCCCGTAATCACAATTTCATAAAAAATCGGAGTTTTTACAAGTGTGCACATGCTCTATCTTCCGATGGAGCAGATGCAATATTCAATGAACTATTTTTAATGAATCCATCGAGTCCACAACTCTATCACAATCAGAGGTTTTAACATCCCTTGGAAACTTGCGATACTACGGATGTGATATTACATTAAGCAGTTGTTAATAAATCCATCGGTTCCACAGCCTTATCACAATCGATGATTTGCGGGACTTCGATTGGCACATGGATTAAAAACGGCCTTAATCCCCGTAGTTGACTGTGATCTAAGGGTTGACTACGAGATTGACGACTAGGATTGAGTGCGGGACTTCATCCACGATCAAGGAAGTCCGTACTTTCCCACCCCCACTCTTCCGATAGTTGTTGCTCCTATGACTTCTCTTCACTCTTCCACTCTTCCAATAGTTTTCTTCTTTACTCCTCTGTTATTGTTGTTTCTCTTTGTTCTTTGATGAAAATTACCCTTGGGCATATGCAATAACCTCTTCTCTTGCTCTTATGACTTGTTTCTTTGATGGATTTCAGTAAACTCTTCATCTTACTCTTTTGCTTCTTGCTCATGTTGCTTTACTGGATCTACAGTGTCATTTGCTATTCAATTACTATTCAATTGCTGATCAATTGACCTCCTACCTCATTTGTTATTCAATTGTTGTTCAATTGACATCTTGCGTCATTTTTTGTTCAATTGACCTCTTGCTGTTCAATCCACTTGGGTCCTCCATCTCATCATATCATCATATATCAAACTTTCATCACTATGAGCATTATGATCAATGGGCAATCATGTATCAAAGAATTTTCCATCACAACATTGCTATATTGACATCAATGACAACCTAGATTAACGATCTTTGTTAATTTTTTAATGGTATACAAACCTTTGTTAATGATTTAATTTTGTTCATTTTTTTAATGGTATATGAATTTTTGGTAATAATTTAATTGTTTTTAATAGTGGATAGATAAAGTAAGTGATGAAATGAAACTCATTTCAAGAAAATTAAATTGTTAATTTTTTAATGGTATATAAATCGTTGTTATTATTATTATTATTATTATTTTAACAAGAGAGGTTGAATTTTATTAAGAAGTGAGGTTGGGCCTGAGCCAAACAACCCCTATTACATTCTGTTGTACGTTTTCTGGCTATTCAGGGTCCTCAAAATCTAGCTTTTCCAATAAACTTTCGCTGATACATTTGTTTTTTTTTTTGGATTACTAAGAGATCTCGCTAGCTTAACGCTTAGAATCTAAAATCAAGGTAGGTATCTAAGGATCCTTTCCTCTTTTATCTAATTGGATTAGGTGAACCTCGATTTGTTCAAACTCATTTCCAACATCTCGACAACTTGTAGCCTCTGTCTATGAAAATATTATGAAGTCGTTCAATTTCCTCGCTGTTTGAGTTAATTGATTAAGTCATGATTATGTTAGCTATGGTCATTTGTGAGTTTCATTTTATTCTGCTCCAGCTGAGGTGAGTCCATCTCTTACATCGACTACGAATAACGTCTTTTAACCAGCATTTGACAACATCTATCTTTAGCATTGTATGAATGCTTCCATCGCCATTCTTTGATCTTACATGGAGCCAGCTGACATGCTTTGAGCAATACTCCTAGAATCTCGGCTTGGTTCTTTGTGCTTTGTTTTTGGCCCCAACTAAAGTTGTCCTTTTTGTGCCCATCTGAGGAGTAGAATGCTCCTCCTCCCCCTGATATCCACGGGTTTCCTTTGGAGGCTCCGTCAAAGAATATTAGAACTTTGCCTTGTTTTTTCCACCACATTTGAAAGTCCGGCTTAGTGATCCAAAGTTGCCACTCTAGATTGAGGCAAGGTCAGTAGGGGTTCTTTTTATTGCTGGTTTGCCTCAGGGACTTTCCTAGCTAGCTGAGTTCTTTAGGGAGGAGAGATTTGTTTGACTTTTGAGGTATGTTTTCATATGTTTCCAGTAGCAGAGCTTTGGCTTTGGCAGTCACTATATTGGTGGGTTATAGTCTGTTGTTGAAGATGGCTTCATTCATAGTTAACCAAATTCCCTAGCATATGTATTTTGGGATTGCATTCCAGATTTTAGACCATGTTGGTTTTCTCTTTAGAGTGTGAGGATAGTGCTCTTTCGAAACTAAGAGACTAATTACGACTAAAAGCTATGCTGGGATTTGGGAATTTAGCCCCAACATTGTTGCAACTAGCCTTCTTGAGTGAAGGGGAAGTTGATGAACAAATGTTCAATTGTTTCCTAAGCCATGCAACAGAGAGAGCATTGACTATGGGGGTCGTTAATTCCACGTTTCACTAATTATCCCCAGTGAGGACCCTTCTGTGCATGAGAATCCAACATAAGAAATTTATTTTTGGGAGACCAAAGGGGTCCCAAACATGCTGCCAAAGCTTTGCAGAGTAGATTTGGGGTTGTTGTTCTTGAAGAGCTGGAAAGCCCTACCTTGCTGAGTAATCTCCTGTCTTCCCCCAGCCCCACTTTTCCCTTGAATGGAGATGCAAATGAGTCAGACTAGAGAGCTTAGCTAGAAGGAGATGAAGTTGGGGGGAAATCCAGTCAGGAGGGTAGTGGAGAACCCAATTTCTCCAATTCCCTTCGGAATTCCAAGATCATATGTCAACAAGCTTGTGGATACATTTCTGAATGAGCCAGTTACCCAAGTCTGCAATTTTCAGGGGCCAGTTTTAAGGGTTTGAGGCCCATGATCTTGTCTTCCCAAAACCCAATTCTTTTGTCGTTTCCTTGGATTTTGTAGAGTTGATGGTCTTTAAAGAATTCCTAGCCTCAGCTGTAAAGCTTCCACAGTGTGGTTCCTTTGCAGGAAGCTCCTTCTTCCATATTTTTTATTGAGAGTTTATGCAGATAATTCTTAATAAGAACTTGGCTTACAGGATGTCTATGATTTGAGAATATTTTCTAGACAATATTACCTCCCAAAGCCAGATTGGCCAACCCAAGATCTCTTACATGCAGTCTGCCTTCAGTTATTGGCCTTTTCACTATGTCCCAACTTATAAGATGATTTTTTTTTTGGTTCCCTTTTCCTCCTTTCCATACGAAATTTCGAATAAGCTAATTATGTAGTTGTTCGATGATCATATTTGGAGCTAAAAGAAATGAAGCATGGTAGATAGGAATGGAGGAGAGAATTGATTTGACAAGAGTTAGCTTCCTAGTTGTGGTAAGCCACTGCCCTTCCCATGCAGTCATTTTTTCCTTGATTTTTTCCAAGTTGGAGCGTTCAACGTTTACTGAGTATTTCGTTCCTCTCACCGGTCAAGCAGGATCCCAACCAGGAAAAAGCTTCTGAAGGTAAAGAGGATGCAGGAGCATATTTACATGTAGTTTCTAGAAAGAGGGCTTTCACTTAGGCTACAACTACCACTAGATTCGGAAGCCTGTTGTTGAAAACACAGTCATTTCTAGCCAACCACACTTTCCACCAAAGGCATTTTGGAATAGCTTGCCAGATGTTGTTCCATGCTACGTTTTTGGCTTTTTTCTCAGGATTTCAGTCTATCCAGGAGATGTAAAGGGAAAAAACAAATGTTTGGGCTGGAGGGGGAGGGATAAATGAGGCCATGAAGGACCAAATTCCATATTGCTTGTGTGAAGTCGTAGTCAACCAATAAGTGATTGGAGGTTTCAGCGGTAGAGTTGCATAAGCATCATCTAAAGGGGTCATGGAACCCTATTTTATTCATATTTTCACCTGTTAGTGCCTTTTTATGCATGAGTAACCATGCGAAGAAATTCACCTTTGGTAGGCTAAAGGGGGACCAACAGATTTCCAGAACGTCGGTGTCAGTAATGGGGCATGAGTAGATTGTAAAGAGGAGAATCCTTGAGCTACTGTGTAGATTCATGTTCTTCCCCACCCCCATTTTTCCTTGGATGAGTGGTGTATAAGGGCGACACCAGAGAGAGTTGTATACAACAAGTTTTTTTTAGCGTGGAGAGGTTCTGGGACCTCCGGAAAAGTCCATCCTCCCCTATTCCTTTGTTGTCCCAAGGGAAACTGTCTACAAGCCAAAGGAGACCTTTGTTCACTAGAAAAAACTTTATCTCGTTGTAGGAATTTAGGGAGGTCAAAGGGGCATTCCCTTGAATAGTATCCTCCCACAGTAAGTTTCTCAGGCCATTGTCTAGGATTCTGTATAAATGCTTCTGTAAGTGATCGATGCATCTTCTACTTAAATTCCAAATTGTTGTTCCTGTAGGAGTAGATGTTATTGTGAGGTTTCTCAAAGGAGCCTCCCTTTAGGTATTTCATCCAAAGAATCTTGCCGATAGGATGCTTTTTGTCTGCATACAACTTTCATATGATTTTTCCACCTAGAGCCAAATTTTCCAGGCCTGGATCCCGAATCTGTAACCCAGCTTACTGGAGTGGTCTTTTAAGGATATCCCATCTTACCAGATGTAACTTGCTCTAATCTCCTTTACCCCTGTTCCATAGAAAGTCCCGAAGGAGCTTGGTGATCTACTTTGTGATAGACTTGGGTGCTAGTAGGAGGGAAGATTCGAATACGAGAAGGGCGGAGAGGACTGCCTTTATCAAAACCATCTTCCCAGCCTTTGTTAGCCATTGGCCTCGCCAATATGCTATTTTTTCTTTTATCTTGCTTATTACTTTGATCCAGAGGGAAGGAGGGCTTGGTCCCAAGGTTAGGGGAAGGTTAGGGAAGGGCTTTTATCTTGCTTATTACTTCGATCCAGAGGGAAGGAGGGCTTGCTTATTACTTACTTTACTAACAGACATTCCCAACAACATATGCGAATTTCTGCTCAAAGCATCAGCCAATTTGTTTTCCTTCCCTTTGATATGTTTTATTTCAAATTCGAAGTCACTGAGGAATGCCAACCACCTTGATTGCATTGCATTTAAGTTGGGTTGACTGAAAAAACATTTTAGATTGATGTGATCAGAGACCAAAGTAAACTTTTTTCCTAAAAGGTAGTGTCTCCATATTTTGAGTGCATGTATTACCACTACTAGTTCCAAATAGTACACTGCATAGTTTTGTTCATCTAATTTCAACTTTCTGGACTCATAGGATGTTACCGTATTGTCTTGCTTTAATACTCCTCCAAGACCCTTCAAACATGCATTTGTACATACCATGAATTGTTTATTAGGGTCTACAATTTTTAGTATAGGAATTGTGGTTAATAACTGTTTTAGCTTATTAAATCTTTCTTGACACTTGGTCATCCATTCAAATTTTATACTATTTTTCTATAGAGACTTGATATGATAGGGAAGTTTAGAAAAGGATTCTATAAATATACAATAGTATCTGAAAATTCCCATAAATGAACATACTGCTGATACATCCTTAGGTGTAGGCCAATTCATCATGGCCTTAACCTTCTCTAGATCCACAACCAATACTTCTTTAGAAATAATATGCCCCAAATATTGTATCCTATCATTGTAAAACTCACACTTACTGAGTTTTCCATACAATTGATGCTCCCTTAAGGTTTGCAAAACTATCCTCAAATTCTCCTTGTGTTCCTCCTGATTCCTTGAATATATTAAAATATCATCTATAAATACTAGTACAAACTTATCAAGGTAGGGATGAAGTACGTTATTCATTAGGCACATGAAAGTTGTTGGTGCGTTTGTGAGACCGAAAGGTAATACCACAAACTCATAATGACCGTATCTAGTTCTAAAGGTTGTCTTATATATATCCTCATTTTTTATATGTAACTGGTGATAAATAGTTCATAAGTTAATTTTTGAGAATATGGTGGCCTCTCTCACCTGATCGAACATATCATCTCTTCGAGGCAATGTGTATTTTATTTATTGTTAACTTTTTCAACCAACGGTAATAAATACGCATTCCAAGGGTGATGTCTTTTTTCTTGACAAAGAGTATTGATGCCCCCCATGGTGAGACATTAGGCCTGATATACCCCTTATTCAAGAACTCCCATAAATGCAATTTTAATTCCAGTAATTGTGGTGTATTCATCCTATACGGTGCTCTAGACATCAGAGTTTCACCTGGCACCAAGTCAATGGTGTAATCTATAACTCTATGTGTGGGTAATCCCAAAATTTCTTCTGGAAGGACATCTTGATACTCCCTAATAACATGTAAATTGTTCAATTTTTCTTTCTCAGTTCACTATCCACTGGTTTTCACCTGTACCATATATAACTCCCATGATTTCCTCTCACTTGTTTAGCTATAATTCCGTAATTTGTTGTACTTATATTGGTTTTGGTTTCCCCTTGATTATCCAAATCTATCCTCCCCACCTGACCTACACATTGGATTGTTTTCTCTAGGTTGTTTATAACAACACCCTATTTTTCTAACCAATATATGTTTATTAGCACATCATAAGACCCGAAACAAAGAATATCTAAAGTTGTTCTTATAGAATAAGCATTTAAATTAATAATGCATTGTTTAATTTGAATGGTGACCCTTTGTAGGGCAATTTATTGGGCTTAAATTGTTGCATTAAATATCGACCAGGGAAACTCGTAAGCTTTTGATGATGCCAGCACTATATGTGCAGGAGTAGGCGACTAATTCTATCTCTAATTAAATTATCTACGGTTCAATATAATATTCAAGGGAAGAGGCTCCTAACTTAGGAGATCCTGGTTGTTCTTCCCTACAGTATCATAGAGAAACCATAAAACTAGAAACTTGAAATGCAAACAAGGGAATGAACTTTAGTTGTTGTTTAGACTCAAAGAGAGAGAGACTAACTTAGTCTCTTGATTATCCTCTCTCGTATTAATCTAGACTAGACTAAAATTCATCCATAAGCGTAAACTAAATAACTTGAAACATAAAAGCAAAAAGATGAATTCCAATTACAAATCAAATAGAGAGAGAGAGTCTAACTTAGACTCTTAGTTTTCCTCTCATATGTTGATAAGACTCTAATTGAAAATTCATTCATCAAACCAATCCAATCCTCAAACATCAAACATCTAAGCAATTAAATGAAATAAGACCTAATATGAAACAACAAGTTCCTTTGCTCCATCTAGAGTGAGCTCAATTCTCCTAGGAACCAAAGTGACAAGCCATTCAATATACTACATTAAGGTAACTTCTATCTAAAACTACATAATGAAAAACTATTTCTAAAACTACATAATGAAAATATATGTCAAATGAAGCTTTATTCCATCATCAATTGGATACAATGCTCTAAGAGTCCTCCTTTGGAATGGAGGAGGTACTCCTATTTATACAAAAAATAAGATAACAACCTCATAAATGTACCCCACTATTCTCTCCTTTGACCCACATATTTCTCAACCAATGATGACACATAGCCCTATCCTCCATGATCTCCTCCATGAAGCTTATCTTTTCAAATTCGAATTTGATCATTCATGGCCACATAAAGATGCCTTGGAAGCTTCCTTAGAACCTACATATGTCACCAAAACAACCCACTTTCCATATATAAAGTAAAATATATTATTTTCTAATATTTAATCAAGAAATTCTCTCAAAAATGCTTAAAAATAAACAATATTTGGAAAATATAAATGAGACCCATTAATGGTGAATAGTAGGAAAAATGGAGTGACAAGGTGATGAATAGTGAGCGAAATGATGGAAGCATAGGTGAAAAATGTATGGTAATGAGTGCCATTTTTGGAGCCCAACATACTCCCCAACTGAAGTTCTTGCATGTCTTCATGCAAGCTACTACAATGACTTATTTGATTCAATTCTTAAATGAGCTTCCTTTTACAAGATGTTTGGTTCTTGTGTAACAAACATCTTTCAATCATGGACTTCCTTTTAACTTTGCACATCTTTGGATAACTTTTATTTGTTTGCAAAGCATTGACATATTTTAATGATTGGTTTTTGTGTTACAATCATTATTTACTTTGATCTCTTCTTAATGATTGGTTCTTGTGTTACAATCATTATTTACTTTGATCTCTTTTTAATGATTGGTCTTGTGTTTACAATCATTATTTACTTTGTTGAGATCTCTTTTTAATGATTGGTTCTTGTGTTTACAATCATTATTTAGTTTGTTGAGATCAATCATATGCTCATCATTTTGTAGTAGTTTTTATTGTGAGAAGACTATGTGGGTTAAGAGGTAATATGAATGAGGAAAAAGAATGAAGTGTGAAATTCCCCCCTCCCCAACTGATGGTTTTTTTTATTATTGCAATTTTAAATGAGAAAGGAAATAGTGAAATAGTGGAATATTTTCCAAATATCATCATTTTAGCATTTAAAAAGAATTTCAAGATTAAAGGTTAGAAAACATCATACCTTACTTACCTAAGGAAGTGGATGAATCATGCATGTTCAACTGCCACAATTCTGATCTGAAGCTTCTTCTTCAAGTTGTGGATGAAAGATGGGTCTGCGTTGTCGTATTGGCTGCTGGATCCTCTGCTACTAGATGATGAATCCGAGGAGTCTGCTGAACATGGCTGAAAATTGTATCTGCTGCTGGATGATGAATATGATGAGTCTGCTGTATATGGTTGAAAATCTATAAGGCTTGGAAGATATACAAAATATAGAAGTTACATTTTCCTCCCAGCCTTATTTATTGACTTGTCCTCAAGTGAAATACAATGTATACAATGAATGGAAATTGGCTTCATCTGCTACAAAATATGGGTCTTCAAGTCTTCAACGCTCGATGGCACAAATCTTGCTATGTGATTAAATGTGTCGATGTCGAACATAGCAAGAATTTGTTGACTTAGTGGCCGTTAATGAATGCCCCTAGCCAACACAAGAGCTCCCACCATTGATTCCAATGGGAGTCAGGATGCCTAACACATCTGGGTAGGTACGAATAAATTTGTCGTAGTCGAGTCACCTACAAGATCCAACGAACAAGGGATATTAATGTACTCCCATTGTTCATTGGCAAGAGTACTTGCCATTAAGGCATGCAAGCCTCTAGGTGTTCTTTCAATGATATTTAGACTCTAGGACTTTGACTCAAGCAGGGTGTTATTGCGGAAATGAAGAGGAATGATAATGACAAGGAAAATGGATGGATGTAAGGAAATGCATGGTGTATGAATAAGAACTCTTGCTGTGAAAAATGGATATGGAGATGGGATGCTTTATGGACATGGACAATTGGTGGAAAATCTTTTGCAGAATGGGAGTGCAAAATAATGGTTATGGACATGGATTTTTCTTTAGAATGTTTCATGAAATTAGTCATTGGAAGACCAATTGTGCGCACAATGTAATCTCCTTTTGATCACTTGATAATCCTGTAACCTGTAAAAAAACTTGGTACAAAGAAAACATAAGTGTGCTCATGAAGAAATGGCCAGTTTCTTCATGTTTCTTACACAAAAATTTTATACCAAATAAAACAAATTAAGGACAGACAAAGTGTGAAAGTTGACTTAATCATGATATTAATATCAATCCATTTGTGAAAATAACCTTGAAGAGTGATACTCCCTGTTTGTGTCAGCTGATTTCTGTGCATGGCGAAAAGTTTGGCATCATAGATTTGTTGTGTCTTGTAGATTTGTATGTTATAAAAGCATTCAACAATATCAATTTGCCAACTCTAAACAAGTTAGTCAGCATTTAAATAATCCACCAAATGTTCTTTTAAATTATGCTTCCAAATGTTCCATTCTTTATTTTCAAGCCTGCGTAAATTTTGTGAAAATTTGTGTTTATTTTTATTTTTTATGTATTTTTTTCTTTCACCCTGTTCTCATGATTTTCTCAATTTTCATGCCTCCAAAATTTTTCATCCTGCTTTTGTAATTCAATTGATTCTCTCAATTTTCATGCCTCCAAAATTTTGTTTCAAAAACAATCACAAAACACTTAATTTTTTAACAATGTATTAATACAATCATATATTATAACCACATAAGAAAAAAAATAAAATAAAAAACAATCAATAACCAACTTAACGATAATCAAATAACAAGAAACTATAACTAATATATTATACATGCAGTTAAAACATATTAATATATGCATGCCAAAATTTATATCAAACATTAAATTAATAATTAAATAAATAATAAAAAAACAAATATAATTAACAAATATTAATAATTACAATGAAAATCCAACAAAATACAAATATATACAAATAATAAATAATTATTAATGCAATTATCATATTAATAATAAATTAATATTACAATATAAACAAAAAAAAAAAAATTAAATATTAATAAAATAATAATAAATTAATATATTAATATATCAATTATAATAAAAAACATTAATAGATTACAACGAATATTGAAGAAATCAAAACAAAATAACCCTAAAAATACCAAACAAACCAAAAGAAATGCAAAACTAAACTGACGGCATTGAACATTTGTCTTATCTCAGCGAATGAAATGGAATCGGAGTCCATGGGCGCCATGAAATGGGCATTTGAGGAAGTATTGCTGTTGTGAATATTAGAAATCACAGAACCTGGTTTATTGTACCGATATGCTCCTCCAGCTAATCTTTTCTGCCATGTCCTTTAGCGGTGCGGTGAGAGATATAATGACTGTTTCTTTTCCAGCTATTGCAACGGCCTCCTTTAGTTGCTTTGCAGTTCGTTCCAACTCAACTTCGTGTAGTTGGGATCTACGAGATAGGTTTTCCACCTTATGTATTCTGTCTGCACTACCAAATGGAGAGCTGGGAGGTCGGGTGGGCGCCATCGCTCTTGTTCTGGACTCAATGCACAGGCAGGGACTGGCATATCTGGAATGTTTGCACCTGATGGAGTAAATGAAATGTCTGTTAGTGAAGATGCTGGCATGAATATCGCAGATGAAGAAAGGGACTAGCAACCTAATCTTGGTGCAGTTGAAGCAGAGGCGGCAGCTGCATATGCATCCATGGCGGCAGCTGCTGCAGTAGCCGCCACTGAGCTACCTTGCACTGTGAACTCCCTTCTTCTGCTCACCAAGACCTGTTACATATAGATAAACAATCTCTGTTCGAACAAGTACGTTAAAATCTTTATTACTCATCCTGCAATGGCTTGTTACTGGAAGTATTTTCCAAACTTCCAAATTGTCCATGATGGGAAAAGCATACAACAGGAAGCTGCATATGCAAACATTGGGGGTGGCCCTGGACAATAATGAAAATGGATCAAAGCTAATGGTTGCAAAGTTCAATCAGCCATGCTCGGTACCTTCCTTATATATCCTTGCAGAGAAACACAAGGACAATGCCAAGTTATAGACAGTATGTAGTTTTTTCAATTCAAAATCCTGCGCAACTCGATGGTATTTAATAGTAAATACCATTAGCAAAGTCCCTTCAGACTTTTGGAGTCAAATCGCCTTGGGGCTGCGTTGACATTTGCAGTCTATGATACTGATCTTTCTCCAGATGCTTCAGAAGAGGAGCGAATTAAAGCAACTGCAGGATACTTGGGTGGCGCCTTTGATGTGGAATCATTGGTCGAGAATTTACTCCAGCAATTGGCTGGCAATCAGGCTATTGTGGTAAACGTATATGATATTACCAACAAATCAATGCCATTGATAATGTATGGACCCCAAGTTAAAGAGAACGACACATCACATGTCCGTGCCCTTGATTTTGGAGATCCATTCCGAAAGCATGAGATGCGCTGCAGGTTTCAACAGAAGCCTTTTGTTCCATGGTCAGCAATTACTACCTCCATCCGTATATTTGTGATTGCTTTCTTGATTGGGCACATATTATATGCAGCAGTAAACCACATTGCCAAAGTGGAGGATGATTTTCGCAAGATGGAGAAATTAAAGGTGCGAACTGAAGCAGCGGATGTTGCTAAATCTCAGTTTCTTGCTACTGTTTCTGCAAACAAACTGAAAGCATTACCCGACAGGATTTTGAGATGTATTGCATTGATTGAGCTGGATGCTAGTTTCAACCAGTTAGCCAAACAACTGGGAATGAGCTTTGGGAATTGTTAATTTTTAATTATTGTTGTTTTTATTTAATGTTTTGCTGCTTTTTTTTTTACATCTAAAGAACAAAGAAATGGTTAGTTTTTTTTTTTTAACTATTTAAAACAAAAAAAGGTTAATTGTTATAATATAGTAGATATTATTTATTAAAATATATTTTAAATCTATAATTAAAAAAAAAGTTTTGTAATATCAAACAAAGAACAAGAACATGGTAATTTTATAAATATAATATATTATATATATATATATATATAATATATTTAAAAAAATATATATATATTTAAATCTAAAATTAAAAAACTTTTTTTTAATATCTAAACAAAAAGAAAGAATTTAATTTTTTTAATAATATATATATGATATATATATTATTAAAAATTTTTAATTTTTTTTTTAAAAATCTAAAACTAAAAAAAAACCTTTTTTTTATTATCTAAAAAACAAAAGAACAAGAAATTGGGGTTTAATTTTTAAATAATATATATATGAGAAAAAAAAAAAAAAAATATA
This sequence comes from Pinus taeda, assembly GCA_000404065.3. Classification (NCBI taxonomy): domain Eukaryota; kingdom Viridiplantae; phylum Streptophyta; class Pinopsida; order Pinales; family Pinaceae; genus Pinus; species Pinus taeda. The sequence goes on along the minus strand of APFE031422118.1, from coordinate 2,986 downwards.
TATATTTTTTAATTTTTTAAATCTAAAATTAAAAAAAACTAAATTTCATCTAAAAATTAAAGAGGTTTGTTTTCACAAATTTTTTTATTATATTACACATTAGTTTTCCAGCAAGAGTATTTTTATTCGAACGAAATCAATAGACTTTCCGATCTTCCTGATCGCACGAAGCGCAGGAAGAGAGCATATTAATCGATTGATTTGTTTTTATTCATGCAGGGGGGGTGTTTTTGAAAAGATGAAATTTTTAAAACTAACTAAACTTAAACTCACTTTGTGAAGATCCTGCTGTCACCAGGTCTCACAAATTATTTTATCTAAAGAAAAATAAATACTGAAATAAATTCTAATGCCTAATCCCTTAGCACCATCCCCAGCAACGGTGCCAAAATGTTGGGCAATTTATTGTGCTTAAATTGCTGCATTAATTATTGACCAGGGAAACTCGTAAGCTTTTGATGATGCCAACACTATATGTGCAGGAGTAGGCAACTAATTCTATGTCTAGTGAAATTATTTAAGATTCAATACGATATGCAAGGGAAGAGGCTCCTAACTAAGGAGATCCTGGTTGTCCTTCCCTACAGTATCATAGAGAAATCATAAAACTAGAACCTTAAAATGCAAACAAGAGGAATGAACTTTAATTGTTGTTTAGATTCAAAGAGAGAAAGACTAACTTAGTCTCTTGATTGTCCTCTCTTGTACTAATCTAGACTAAACTAAAATTCATCCATAAGCATAAACTAAATGAAATAACTTGAAACATAAAAGCAAAAAGATGAATTCCAATTATCATACAAATCAGGTAAAGAGAGAGAACCTAACTTAGACTCTTGGTTATCCTCTCATGTACTGATAAGATTCTAACTTGAAACTCATTCATCAATCAAATCCTCAAACATCAAACATCTAAGCAATTAAATAAAATAAGATCTAATATGAAATAACAAGTTTCTTTGCTCCTTCTAGAGTGAGCTCAATTCTCCTAGGCACAAAGTGACAAGCCATTCCATATACTACATTAAAATAACTTCTATCTAAAACTACATAATGGAAAACTATTTCTAAAACTACATAATGAAAATATATGTCAAATGAAGCTTTATTCCATCATAAATTGGATACAATGCTCTAAGAATCCTCTCCTTTGGAATGGAGGCGGTGCTCCTATTTATACAAAAACTATGATAACAACCTCATAAATTTAGACCCACTATTCTCTCCTTTGACCCACATATTTCTCAACCAATGATGACACATAACACTATCCTCCATGATCTCCTCCATGAAGCTTATCTTTTCAAATTCGAATTTGATCATTCATGGCCACATAAAGATGCCTTGGAAGCTTCCTTGGAACCTACACATGTCACCAAAACAACCCACTTTCCATATATAAAGTAAAATATATTATTTTCTAATATTTAATCAAGAATTTCTCTTAAAAATGCTTAAAAATAAACAATATTTGGAAAATATAAATGAGACCCATTAATGGTGAATAGTAGGAAAAATGGAGTGACAAGGTGATGAATAGTGAGCGAAATGATGGAAGCATAGGTGAAAAATGTATGGTAATGAGTGCCATTTTTGGAGCCCAACAATTGGATTGTCGCCTTTGAGCAAAAATGAAGCAAGAAATCATGAACTTCCTCATGCAGCAAGGAATCCTCACCCTGGTAGATATTTCGACTTGGGATGACTCTGGAAAATGGAGACACTGGGAAATTCCATGAGTTCTTGAACAATTGCGCAGTCAAAAGACTCTCCTAGAAGAAGTGCTAATGGGCTTGGCACTGTTTCACATGCGTTTGACGGATAAATGGGGATGGGGAAACATTGGAATTTACAAGGCAAGGCATGGATTTGCCTCTCTTCAAGCGCAACATGCTTTGAGCCACACTACATCGGTGTGGAAACAGATTTGGGATTCTCTTGGGCTTCCCAAAATAAACTTCTTCACTTGGGTATTAATGCATGGAAAAGTACTAACTGGCAACAATTTGAGTAAAAGAGGCATTCATGGGCCACATTGGTGTTCTCTCTGCTACAAAGCTGAGGAAACCATGGAGCATGTGTTCTTGGATTTCACTTTTTCTCAAGAAGTTTGGGACTACATCCTTCAAGGCCTCAATGTCCCTGCCCCATCGCAAGTCATAATAGCTAACCTTTTCAGCACCTGGAGAATGCGATATCCTCACAGAACCCAAAGAAAGACAACATGGAACAAAATATGGAAAGCAGTTCCTAAATATGTCTGCTGGAAAATATGGCTTGCCAGAAACGATAAGATCTTCAACAACATTTCAAATTCCCCATTGAAGGTGGGAGAAAAGCAAAAGCACTACTCCTCGAGACTGTGGCCAATCACCCCCTTAAAAATGATAACATGCTCCTCTAGGGATAGCAGGAGTAGGCAGAGTGATCTACTCCTCGAAGGGAATTCGAGAAGATAGTTTCAGCTAGGGACTCAAATAGAGAACCAACAACCAAACATAAATCCTTGGGCTGATAAAAGCCTATTAGATAGCACATGAAAAAGGAAATAAGGAAATACAAGTATTTGGGGACTCATAAATTTTGATAAAGATATTAAACTTGGAGGACCACTTCAACAATCCGGCGCTCAACAAGACACTTCAAAGGCTGAGATACATCCTCCAATATTTCTCCTCCTACCTTTTTTTCCATACTCTACGTGGCTCAAATAAGGAAGCAGATGCAAAAGCAAACCAGGCATGCCTCCAGCCACAAGGAGCTTTCAGCAAGAATGATGAAGAATCTACATGGATCTCGATCCCGCAATCTAGGGTAAATCTACACCTATGTAAGGAAAGGATAGCTGCAACTAAAAGTATTTATGAATATTGTAAGGATGGTTGTTTTTGGCCTCGGCCCACCAGGTTTAAATAAATAATATAACCGCTATGGTTAAAAAAAATATTGATAAAAAGAAAAAAACAATGAAAAAAACACAAAAAAA